>VMDO01003008.1:0-153168 GCA_007922755.1 Pedetes capensis
AGCCCTGTGGCATCCGATCCCGTCAGATCTCAGAAGCTAAGCAGGGTCGGGCCTGGTTAGTACCTGGATGGGAGACCGCCTGGGAACACCAGAAGCTGTAGGCTTGGGAGAAGGACCTGGCAACCCCCTCCCAAAAATCAATCTGCCATTGAAAACCCTATGAGCAGCAGAGAAGCACTGACAATAGTGTTTCCCCTGTGGTACAGAGGGTCACTATGAGTCGGATACCGACTCGACGGCACCTAACAACAATAACAACAACAACATAGTTAAAACACACAGAAGTTGCACAGAAACAGAACTAAGTATCCTCCCAAACACATGTACATGTAAAAATAGTGAAACATATACATCAGACAAAAGACTGGAAATCAGAACTCTATAAACCAATAAGAAAAACAACTCAATAAGAAAATGGTCAAATTATGTAAAGAAGCTATTTATGAAAGAGGAAACCCAAAGCCAACAAGCATTTTTAAGTAGGTACTCAACTTCACTAATAACCATAAATTATTACAAAGAGCATTTAAAGAACAATGAAAGACCATTTCACTCCTCTTGGCTAGGCAGCAATGTTTCAGTCTATATAGCATCTAGGTCTGACAGAGGTGTGTTGGGATTTTCACAGTGATGTTGAAAGTATAATACTAGTTAAATTATTTTGCAGAAAAACTTGAAAATATAGTTTTTAAAGTCAAGAATGGAAAATTTAAAAAAGGACTTAAAACTAAAAGGGAAAAAGCTAGGGATATAGATGAGGAATGCTAAAGGGAGCAAGGAGGATAATAAAGAGTAATAGGAGTGAATATACTCAAAGTACGTTATATGCATATATGGAAATGTCATAATGAAACTCCTTACTTTGAACAATTAATATAAGCTTATAAAAATAAAAATAAATAAATAAATAAATAAATAAAGTCAATAAAGGGTGCTTCCTGTGATCTAATACTTTTACTGTTGTTTGGTTGTGGGATGTTTTGTTTGTTTATTGTGCAGTACTTGGGAGTCGAACTCAGGGCCTCACAAATACTTGGCAAATGCTTAACAACTGGACTATACTTCCAGCCCATTTTTTATTTTTTGTTTTGAGACAGGGTCTCGCTAAGTTACACAGGCTACCTCTGGTCTCAAACTCAAGTCCTCCTGCCTTAGCCTCTCTTAGATTTACAGGCATGTGCCACTGCACCATCTGTTTTTTGGTTTTTTGAGACAGAGTCTTGCTATGTAGCCGAGGCTGGCCTTGAACTAACAATCCTCTGCCTCAGCCTCCTAACTGCTGGGATTACAGGAATGTACTACCATATCTAGCAGTAGTTCTTTTTATCGAAATCTATACATGTCACATATATTGTTGGTGGATGTTAACAATACCATTTACAATCCCCCCAAATGGATAAATAATCTTAATGCCATCATTAGAAAAATGGATTAGAAATTTTATGGTAACAAATATTTACAGATAAATGATGCAATGTCTAGGATTTACTTCAAAATAATGTGGGATGGGGGACAGGTGAGGAATGGCCATACATTATAAATAATGAATTATCAGTGCTCAGCATATGGAAATGCACTATACTAGTATTTCTACTTTAATATATATTTGGGATTTTCCATACTAAAAAGTTTAAAATCATTCATACAGTCTTACAACAGGATCTCATAAAGTAATTATGATGAATAAAGCAGATTTACTTCAATCAGTATAGATATATTTGTGTATTTAAATGAATAAAAGCAAGCCACACAGCCAAGCGCCATGGCACACACCTACAATTTCATGAATTCAGGAGGTTGAGGCAAACTGGGTAGATCCCAGTTTGAGGGGAAAGGAAACCTAGGCAAGTTAGCGAGGCCTTTTCTTAAAACAGAAAATAAAAACGGAGCCCAAGGGTGCCAGTAGTAGAGCACATGCCTACCATGAGGGAGGCCCTGGGTTCAACACCCCAGTACTGGAAGAAGGGGAAAAAAAAAAAAAAAAGCAAGCTGCAAGAGGTTACATATTATATGATATTTTGTATTCAAAATTTAAAGCCTTGAAGTAGGTGTGGTGGTGCATGTCTCTAATCCAGGGACTCAGAAGGCTGAGGCAGGAGGATCACAAGTTTGAAGCCAGAGGCAGCCTGTATAACATAGTGAGACCCTGCATCAAAAATAAAAAATTAAAAATGAGCTGGGGGTGTAGCCCAGTGGTAGAGTACTTGCAAAGTATTGTGAGGCCCTGGGTTCAAGGCTCAAGTACCACAAACAGTCAAATTAAATTCATAAACTCATGTAACTATGTATTGATCACTGATATGTAAATATGTAATAATTATTACTAAAATCTGAACAAAAAAATACATACCAATATCAATAGACTGAAAGAAGGTAATGAAGAACATGCTATCCTTCCTGTAACTTTCTGTTTTTATTAGAAGACAAGTTTGCAGCAAATACAGCACATTGTTTATATGCACACAATCTGGGTGATGGTAGGTGCCATACAGTGTAAGAGGGAACCATCAAGAAAGCAGTAGCAAATCAGAGGGGGGCTATTTGAGCTGAGTATGAATAAATGGGTAAGAATTCTTCAACTTCAACTAAAATAGAACATAGGAAAAGAAATACTAACTCAAGAAAAGAAACAATCTGATAGGACTTCTTTATTGCTATGTTATTTTCAGCTTTTTTGAGACAAGGCCCAGGCTAACCTCAAACTCATGATCCTCCTGTCTCAGGCTCCTAAATGCTAGGATTACAGGAGTGTGACACCACACTCAGCTGGAAACAGCTATAGTTTCCATTTGAATGTCTCCCAAAGACCGACTTGTCGAAGGCATGGTCCCCAGCCTGCGGTGCTATTGAGAGGGAGTAAAAGCTTTAGGAGACAGGGCTTCTGGAAAGAAGTTAGGTCAGCCATTGGGGGCATACCCTCAGGGAATATTGGGACTCTAGCTCCTTCCTGTCTCTCTCTGCTTTTTGGCCAGCATGAAGTAAACTGGCCTCCTCCCCTATGCGTTTTCACCATAACATACTGCCTTGCCACAGGCCTGGAGACAATGGGGTCATGTGACTGTAGACTGAACTCTTTGAAGCCACGAGCCAAAACACATCTCTCCCCCTTTAAAGTTGGTTGCCTCAGGTATTTTGTCACAGAAGTGGAAAGCTGACTAAGAAGAACCAAGTTTCAGTAGTCATACGCACACAGGAGAGTCAAAGGAGCACAGTGGGCAGAGAAAGGCCAAGCAAGCCCAAGGGAGCCAGCATGGCTCTGCCCTCTTCACAGGTCCCCACCTGCCCCAGCCTTGCATGGGCAGCACATGGCCCAGAAGAACCACTCACATAGAATCGCAGCAGAGCCCCATCTGAATTGCAGCACCAGGACCTCCTGCCCAAGTACTCATGGGCTGTGTTGAGCAACATGAGGGATGACGGAAGCATGGGTGTCTCTGACATCCCTGGGGAGAGACCAAATCAACAGAAAGAGTTAGAAGGAACACATTCACCTGCAGGATGGCTGCAAGGCTCAGGATCTTCTTTTGGGACCCTTCTGTCTTTACCAATGTGGCCACAGATTTTTTTTTTCTCCTTTCCTTTTTTTTAAAAAATATGTAATGACTTGACTGGCTTTATTAAAACAATAGATGCTTATCAAAAAGCAACTGAAATCATACAGGAAAGCACAATGAAGAAATGTTTCATCCACCAAAATACTAGCTCCCAGAGAACCAATGCTGACATCTGGTTAATGTCACTTGAAGCATTTTTCTGTGCATATGAGGGTTTTGTTGGTGGTGGTGGTAATACTGGGGATGTTTGAACCCAAGGCCTTGCACATGCTTTGCAACCATAATGGACTAAGGAAAAGGGGGAAGGGCAAGAAGAAAGGGTAAAGGGAAAAAAGAAAGGAAATATCACATATGGTGCCCTTACAGCAAAATCAAGATTCACATACATAGATGTTGTTGTTGTTGTTAGGTGCCGTCGAGTCAGTATCCAACTCATAGTGACCCTCATAGGGTTTTCAATGGCTGTTTCGGGATTGCCTTGGGAGTGGATTGCCAGGTCCTTCTCCCATTTTTGCGGTGCTGGGAATTGAACTCGGGAACTCAGAGACTGCAGCGCCATGCTCTACCAACTGAGCTAAATCCCAACCCCCCCACATACATAGATAGATATACTAAAAAAAAGACACACAAGTAGAAAGGAGACCATTGGTTGGGAGGAAGGGGATAGGTGATGGGGGTCATGAGAAGGTAAGGAGGAAGTGAACATGAGCAATGTACAATGAAATACATGTATGGAGGCCGGGCATGGTGGCCCATGCCTGTAATCCCAGTGGCTTGGGAGGCAGAGGCAGGAGGATCGCAAGTTTGAGACCAGAGGCAGTCTGCGTAACTTAGCGAGACCCCATCTCAAAATAAATAAAATAAAATAAAATAAAAAGCAAATAAATGGGTTGAGGGTGCTGCTCAGTGGTCCAGCACTTGCAAAAGCATGTAAGCTCAAGACCCTGGGTTCAACCCCCAGTACCACAAAAAAAAAAAAAAAAGAAAGAAAGAAAGAAAGAAAGAAAGAAAGAAAGGCAGACAGACAGACAGACAGACAGACAGACATGTATGGAAACATCAGAATGAGATCCATTAAGCTATACATTAAAAATTACTAATAATAAAAAAAGAAAATACTAGAAGGCTTCACACCCAGCAGAAATGTTTCTTTTATAAAATTTGTTTTGTACTTTTTACTGTTGGTCAGTGTCACCAAAAAAATATGAGCATTGTTTATTTCTATAAATAGGTAGATAGAAATAGACATTAAGAGTTCAAGCCAATCCAGCTTTTTGTCGTTCTGCTAGTTCTATTTTGAAAGACATGAAAACATTCATTTTTTTTTTTTTAATTGTGGTACGAGGGGCTGAACTCAGGGCCTCGCATACACTTTGCAAGCACTCTACCACTAGACTCCACCCCCAGCCCATTCAAAAATTTTTTTATCTTGAATCAGGGTCTCACTATATTATGAAGGCTGCCCTTGGCCTTGAACTTATGATCCTCCTGCCTCTGTTTCCTGAGTCGCTAGAATTACAGGCATGCACCACGGTACCCAGGCATCCAAACACTCAATTAGACACAATCAGTGGTTGGCTTTGTAAGACTTCCTCCTCCCTTTCTACTGGTTTTGTTCCATATATTATTTTGTTGAGATTCCGGGTTTATCACATTTTTTATCTTTTCTGCAACCATAATTATCCAGTTGCTTTTTCTCAACTCCAAGTGTAAATGCAGTAGGTGCTCCTCACAAATTCCTCACTATGGCCTTGCCATCCTGACTCACATTAGTTTACTGACTTTGTCCTCCAGAAGCATTTTTACCTTCAGTACTTGGGGGTTAAATCCAGGGCCTCATACATACTTTGCAACTGAGCTATGCCCCTGGCCCATTCTTTATTTTTACTTTTTTATTTTGAGACAGAGTCTCGCTAAGTTACACAGGTTGCGTCTGGCCTTGAACTTGCAAGCCTTTGCCTCCCAAGTGGCTGGCATTATGGGTTTGAGCCATCATGCCCAGTTTTCAGAAGCATTTTAAGAAGTGCTGATGGGAGCTGGAGACCTATTTGTGAATGTCTGTTACCATCATAATTATATACACATGTGGCTGGATAATTTAGACCACATTTTGTTTCCTTGAAAACTGGATCCAACTACACTGAATGCTGCTATGGAGAAATCTGAAATAAGCCTCATTTTTATCCCATTAAGACACAGAAATTGTTCAGTTTAGAAACTTAATCTTTACCCTTAAAGAGTATGTTTATGCTGGGCACAGTAGCACATGCCTGTAACCCTAGCAACTTGGGAGGCTGAGGCAGGAGGACTGTTAAGTTTGAGGCCAGAGGCAGCCTGCATAACTTAGCAAGACCCTGTCTCAAGACATAAAACAAAAACAGGGGCTGCAGATGCAGCTCACTGGTAAAGTGCTTATAAAGTATGCATAAGGCCCTGGGTTCAACCCCCCAGTACTAAAAAAAAAAAAAAAAATGGCTTAACCAGAATGTATTTGATAAAGATGTATATTAATTTCTCTTGATGTCTACTATACACTTGGAATCTCCAAATTCCTTTATTACTACATTCACAAACATGTCCAATTTGACACTGGGATGGTTGCTCCTCATTTCATTGCCAGAGGTTTCCACTGTGGGGACACCACTTGTCATACACTGGACCATCCCTATCCTCCACCTCTTACCATCTTCCCAACAATGCTTTGAGCTCTGCTCATTTCTGTTTTGTTCATACTCATTCTGTGCCTTGCTCTTTGGATTTATCAGTTTATAATGGTGAGATTTGGTTTCCAAGGTTTTCTCTTAGTTCTGTAATTTTCCTTTTCATTTCATTCATTTATCAGCTTGTTTTTAATTAATTATTTTCTTGCACAAACCATTTACAGGGACTTCGTCTCTCTTCTTTTGTATACGTTTTCCTCCAGGTCAAGTTCCACTGTTTTTTTTTTGATGCTACAGCCCCTCTTCCCTTTTTGTCCCTCCCCCAAGTGTGAGGCAGGGTGGCTACAATACACTAGCTAACTTGCTACCTCCAGCTGTCAGCTCCTTTGGGGTCTGCAGCAGCTAGAGACCTCATCTCACCCAAGGTCACATACTTCCTCTGGGAGCCCACATCCAGTGACTGGCTGAGACGGGAGTGTAGAGTCTGACTACTTCAGTCCAACGTGGTAAGATGACTCTGATGGAACTCCAGAGTTTCCTGCCAGGCTGGCCAAGGCTTTATTTGGCCTATATCATAGATTGACCTCTCCCTCTGCCCAATCTTGTTTCCTCCTGCCTTTCTTTTGGCAAGTATCGATGCCTAATAAACCTTGTTTCAGCATTGTTTGTGGGAGAATGCTCAGTATGTGACAATTCCCTCACCAGCCCTGCACCACCACTATTCAGCCAAAGGTTTCATCCCTGAGCTCCTTCCCTCAACTGTCTAGTCACAGAAAGATGGCAGGACCTGACATCCTTCCTGCCTCTGCAAAGGGTAAAGGGGTTATGGAGGGGCTTCTCCACCAGCCAGCTGTCCACAAACGAGAGGATAGTAATATTTCTTCCCAGATTTGCTCAACTTGTCATCTTCCAGGAGGGAACAGGGCCATACCTGCTTCTAGTCCACCAGAATCTTTTATTTCTTTCTTTGGCATACTTTTCAAATTTGAAGGTATTTTACTACTCTTTTCTTGTTTGTTTGCTGATAGATTTTTAAAAACTGTTTTTTGTTTGTATAATTAATTTTGAGGAAAAGGAGTTCTTTTTGTTTTTTTTTTGTTTGTTTTTTGTTTTTGCAGTACCTGGGGGATGAACCCAAGGCCTCACACATGCTTTTTGCAAGCACTCTACTGCTAAGCTGCACTGCATCCCTAGCCCATTTTTTACTTTTCATTTTTGAGACAGAATCTCACTAAGTTACCCGGGCTGCCTCTGGCCTCAAATTCACAATCCTCCTGCCTCTGCCTCCACAGTTGATGGGATTACAGGGATGCACCATTGCACCTGGTGGAAAGAATTTTAATTCAGAAGTCTCTTTGTGTTGTTTTTATAAGAAAAATAGTACGGTTTATAGTTGTAATCTTTACATTTTTTTCACTACCAATATCTTTTGGGAAAACATGGAAGTACTTGTTTCAAAAGCTCTAAAGATGTTCATTCGTAGCCAGGATCCATGGTACACACCTGTAATTCCAGCTATTCAGGAGGCTGAGATAGGACAATTGCAGGTTTGAGGCCAGAGACAACCTGTGCAAGTTAGCAAGATGCTGTCTCAAAAATAAAAATTTAAAAGAAAGACAAAGGGGCACAGTAGTGGAGCACTTGCCTAGCATTCATGAGGCCCTACATTTAACTCCTACTATGGCGATGGGTAGGGGGAGTGTTCATTCCCAGAAACTTATGCTAAGAAAATCAACTGAGCAGAAACAAAAGATCCATGAGGTGTTCCCCATAGCATTAATTATAAGAAAAAAACACTGCAATTGTCCTAAGGGCTCAGCAAGGGGGACAGCTCAGTACAGAACAGACCTCCAATCAGCATTAGGAAGACAAGATCATGGAGCCAAACCAGAACAGACTTACAAAACAGAGCCCAAAAGCTTTCAGTCTGGCCCCCTCCCATATCTAACCCACGGGCCCCAGGTCTCCTCTGTAGCTCTCTGCAACCCTGTCCACATGGCTCCACCTACTCAGCATCCTCTGCTTCTGTTCTCCCATCAGTCCTCCCCACTACCCAACCCGGGGCAACCTCAGATGCCCTCTTCTCAGCTAGTCTCAGTAGTCTGCCACTGTTAGAAATCTCATCTGGCTCCTCACATCATGAACCAGTCAAGGCCAGGTCTTATTCAGAGGCCTGATGTACAGTGAGGAGCTGAGAAGTATCTGAGAAGCAGACAAAATTATAGAGACAATGCATGAAAGGAGACAAACACATGCTAACTCTGGTGTTCTCTAGGCAGGCAGAATAGGGATGACTGTTTCTCCTTTCCATAGGGTCTTGCTGTGTGGCCCAGGCTGGCCTTGAACTCACTATGTAGCCTAGATCTTGTGATCCTCCTACTTCAGCCTCCCAACTGTGGGATTACAGGCGCGCACCACCATACCTGGCTCTTTCTACTTTTCTTATTTTACAAATTACTGAGGAAAAATACCCAATAAACTTAATATTATGATAGCTGAATAAATGTATAAATATGCATATTATTAAAACTATATTAAATAGATGGATACAGGCTAAACCTGGCCAGTAAATTCAAGAAAATAAAAATGAAAAAAGGAGGTAGTTAATGTGAGCGATATACAATGAAATCCATGTATGGAAATGTCATAATGAAACCCACTTAGTTGTACATGAAAAATTACTAATAAAATTAAAAAGAAAAAATATCCATTTGGCAGGATTTAGGCAATGTTTGTTTAAAGTGTCATTTAGTTATCATGAGACAATTTCCTCAGTTAAGCACATTTCCTACCACTATGTTGACTATAGCTCAAGCACCATCTCCACTGAGGGTCCCGGGCTTCTCCATTCATGTCTCCTCATCACTCAGCACCCACCACATGCCAGGCCTTGGTTTACCATGGTGCCATGGCTTTGGCATTTCATTTTGTCCATGGAACAACCCTCTGAGGCAGGTGCCATTATTCCCAGCATGGATATGGGAAAAAAGAGGCTGAGGTTATATGACCTGCCCAAGGTCACACAGCCAAGAAGCGACAGTTGGGATGTGGAACCTGTGTTAGCTTCATGCACACTTAGCTGCCAGTGCCTGAGGCTGCTTCGGGGATGAGAGGAGTCAGCAGCACAAAGCCCCAGAAAGCAGCCCTCAAATGCTCACTTCCCCGTCATTCCCTCCACACAGGCCCCTGCACCAAACTCGCGAGACACACGTGCTACCCAGGCTACCACACAGTGAGTGAGCTTCCCATGGGAACAAACAACGACGCCTCTGCCTCTGTGCAAGGGCCACGTGGAAACCCATCCCGAGCCCCTCACCAGCTGGGCTGAGCACAGGCCAGGCTGTGTGGCTGGGACCCACCCACCACACTCACACAGCACACCTGCCTCCGCTGGGCTCTGGAGCTGTTGCTGCTGCTGGCACAGGGAGTGGAAGGTATCCTCCTCCTGCCGGATAATCCTGTGCAGAATGATCCAGGGAAGCACTGAGGAGACGTGGGGCTCTTTGGGCTCCTCCTGCACGGCCATGCTGCAGTCAATGACCTGTTGGGGCACCAGGGCTGTCACAGCAGGGCCAGCTCTTCTCCTGACCTCCTGAAATGAGCAGTGCCCTCTAGGAGGGCTGGGGCCTGCTGCCTGCCTACTCCCACCACTCTAATATGGGAACACTGGCATAGCAGTACCACAGCACATCACTGGACAGAGTCCCACCATGTCCAACAGTCATACCATCCTCTCTCATGCCACCTGCAATTACAGCACATGGCACGGGAAGCCACCAGCCTGGGGGAAGAGCACCATGGACAAGTTCCGTGAGCACTAAGGATGTGTGGCTGCTGTGATGAGAGCCAATGGGGCAACAGGGAGTTGGGCAGGAAGGGTGGAAAAGGTGGAGGTAAGCCCTTAAGAGGTTTCCAGGTGAGTGGCTGTGGTGTGCCCAACACCACAGGGAGGGCAGGGCAGGAAAGAGGACAGACCTGCAGGCAGAAGCCCCTAGACAGCGGTCCAGAATGGCTGCAGCCAGGTGAGAGGAAGGGAAGAGGTAGGATGGAGGATCTGCGCACCTTGAGCAGCACACTGCCCAGAGGAAATGTGAAGAGGTTGAAGCAAGGAAAAAGACATTCATATTTTGCCTTTGGAAAGGTGACTTAGTAGCAAGGGTGGGGGCTGGGCTAGAAGGGTAGAGGGACCCGAATGGCTGCAAGATGTGTACTGTTACCCTATGTGCAAGAAATGGCAGTGGCTGGAGGATGGCAGAAGGAAGGGGAAGGGGAAAAACAAAAGCTAGACGTGCAAAGGATGTGGGTTTGGCAGGTCTTACTGATGGCCTAAGTGGGAGCTGGGGAGACAGCTGGGGGCAGCTCAGAGGAAGGTTCCCTGCATCAAAGGCTGCCTGGGTGATGTGGGATGCTGTGATCACCTCAGCTAGAAGTGCCAGGGCAGCATGGGTGGTAGACAGCCCTGGTACAGACTCAGGCCCAGGCTCTAGCTCCAATTCTGCCTCTGGCTCACTGCCAGCAGACAAGGACTTTGAGCCTCTTTCTTCCCCTGTGGGATGGCAGATCTGGGAAAAACTAGTCACACCAACTACTGTATCATCTCTAACCTCCAGACCCAACCAGTCTGTACACAGCCACCTCCTCAGATTCCAAAAGTTCTAGCCAGAGAGGCCACCCTTTGGGGTACTAACTTCACAGTGAAAGCTGGTAAACTACAGTCGAAGGAGGTGTGAGAGCAACACACCTGCTAGGGTGGGACAGCATGAGGAGCCAGGAGTTACCTGGATGAGATTGTTGGTGAGCCGGATGAGGCAGGTAGTGGAAGATGATTCCTTCAGGATGCTGCCACTGCTGTCTGAGGAGAGGGCCTGCTCGATGCCCAGCAGCAGCTGGGTCACTGTGGCCACCCACTCCTCCTTCGCCGCAGCCTCGCTGGAGTTCACCATCTGCTGGACAGCCTCATGCAGAGCCACATCGGAGCACTCAAAACACTGTTGGTGGTCCTTCAGCCGGAGCAAAGAGTCCTAAGCACAAGAAGTGAAACAAAAGGTGCACTGTGTGAGCTCAGCAAACCAAGGTCTAAAGCCTAAGATGGAGAGAGCCAGGGTAAAGAGATGAGGGGCAGTGCAAAAGGGAAGAAGGTCCCCCAGTGCAGCACAGACTCTGTACAGCCTGTTGTTGTTGTTGTTGTTAGGTGCCATCGAGTCGGTATCCGACTCATAGCGACCCTCATAGGGTTTTCAATGGCTGAGTGCTTCGGGATTGCCTTGGGAGTGGATTGCCAGGCCCTTCTCCCATTTTTGTGGTGCTGGGAATTGAACTCGGGACCTCAGAGACTGCAGCGCAGCGCTCTACCCACTGAGCTAAATCCCAGCCCCCTGTACAGCCTAGAGGTATCTTAAGAGGGCAGACGGAGACGTGTGTGCAATGGCAGCATGGCTTTTAGAAAGTCACTTCACCTCACTTATCCCATTTATGAAGCTGGGACCCTGGGGATGAGGCCACAGAGCTAGCAAGGGGCAAGGTAGGACTGAGGGACTCTAATATCTCTATTACCTCTCCCCTAAAGCACCATGTCCCTCCAGTGCTGGGGCTCTGTAGGGAGCTCAGCAGGAATAGGGCAGGCTGCCAAGAAGGAACTTTCTCAGCAGACGGTATGAGCCAAGGCCACAGCAGGGAGGACTGGCGAGGCAGCAACAAAGTCAATATTCTATGAGCTCCTTGCTTCCCAGGGCCCAGGTGCTGAGCTCCTTTCAGCCTCGGCCACTGCCATCAGCCCCTTGGAAGTAGCAAGAGCGTTCAGTGACCTGATGAACACATCACACTCTGCACAGGGCCTAGCACATGGAAAAGGTCTCAGAACACCACATGGAGCTACTGTTTCTCTTTTAAAATCTCCTCTTTGGCAGCCATCACTTTTTGTAAAGCTCTTTTTGGGGAAAGGGGGTGGGGCCTAGAACACAACCCATTTAAACACCAGAGATGTCAGACTCTCATGGATGGCTGGTGCATGGGGAAATGGCCTGTCTGTGAATCCACAGATCTGGCAGGCTGCTTGCTGGACCAGCAGGAGGCACCTGCTGCCTGGTGCCCCATTGGGCTCTGACCTCTCCATAGCGCAGACCCAGCAGTAGCTCCTTTCTGCCTCAATATGTGCAATTGCCACTCTCTGAGGTGACGCCAATAGATACGGGAGCAGAAATACCCAAACTGCCTTTGTAATGTGCTGCAACATCTGAACACAGATCAAACCTCCCCCAACTTATCAGTCCGAAGGGCCATGAAGGCCTGCAGCTGTAGCACTGTGGCATCCGATACCATCAGATCTTAGAAGCTAAGCAGGGTCGAATCTGGTTAGCACTTGGATGGGAGACCACCTGTAAACACCAGGTGCTGTAGGCTTGAGAGAAGGACCTGGCAACCCCCTCCCAAAAATCAATTCACCATTGAAAACCCTACAAATAGCAGAGAAGCACTGACGATAGTGTTTTGTCTATTGTACATAGGGTCGCTCTGAGTGGGACACTAACTTGATGGCACCTAACAACAATAACAATGGCCATGAAAATGGAGCCCATGTTTCTTTAGAGAGAAGGAGGACACAGAGGTAGGAATTGTCTACAGAGTGCTACTGCAGGATACAAAACCCAAACTGACACCTCCTGATCAAACCCTGGACAGACAAGGGGCAGATAAAGACAACAGGCCTTACACTGCAGCTGCATTGCTGGGAAAGTCAGGGACAAGACAAGGATCCGCCAATATTCCTCTAATATGACAGAGTCCCCCAGAATCAAAGCCAGAAAGCATGAAAAAGCAGAAGAATAACTGCCAACAAATGTGGAGATCAAATTACCACTGACTATGGGCAACACAATCATCTACCCAAACACAGTAAAACAAACAGAAAATGATCAGAAATAATGAGAAATCTGTGAAGAGGCTGGATTCAAAATAAATAGGTAAAAATCATTTGGGTTCCTATAAGCCAGCAATGTACAAGTTAGAAAGTATAATAACCAACAAAAAGATCCTTCTTAAAATAACAACCGGAAATATTAAAATTTAAGAATCAACTCAATAAACTATCCAATTATACTGAGGAACATAAAGGACAGTTTGCCCTCATATACCCACAGGGGAGGATTCCAAACTCAATTTCCCAATTCCAGAGATCACAAAAGATGCAAGTTAAATGCAAAACATAAACATCGTGAGGAAAACATAAGCACAAGTGTATACTCCTTCTGTGTTGGTGCGTCTCTCATCTGCCTTCCCTCCAGAACATGAGCTCTCTCAGAGCAGCCTTCCTTGGGCAAGCACCAAGCACCCTGAGGAGCTTGAATCAAGAGTGGAGAATGAGTAGATGAGTGTTTTTCTAGCCTGGGAAAGGCTAAATTTAAGGAACAAAACTACAGTGAACAAAACCATGAATGTTTGAAAACCTCAAAAAATTTTGATGAAATAAAAATTCATTCAATGTTAAAAACAAATAACAATAAAAGCATTTGGTGCTGTGGCACAGGCCTGCAATCAATCCCAGAGATTTGGAGGCTGATACTAGAGGATTGCCAGAGGCAGCCTGCAAAATTTAGTGAGACCCTGTCTCAGAAATAAGTAAATAAATAAATAAATAAATAAATAGTGGCTGGGAGTGCAGCCCAGTAGTGGAAAGCTTGCCTAGCATGCATTAGGCCCTAGGTTCAACAATCAGTATTGCAAAAACAAAAACAAAAACTGCAATTTAAGAGCTAACAATACCCTGGCAAAAAAAAAAAAAAAAAAAAAAAAAAAAAAAAAAAAAAAAAAAAAAAAAAAAAAAAAAAAAACCAAAAAAAAAAAAAAAAAAAAAAAAAAAAAAATTTTGTAAGATCTGATGACAAGATATAAAAATTATGTCAACCAATAAGAAAACATCTTCTCAACAGATAACTGAGCAACAGTCAGCAGTCACTTATTCACAGAAAGCAAGGGCCTCCATATTGTGTGGCCCAGGCACAGAAGCAGCCCTTATTATTGTTCCATGCCCATCCGAACATCAGCTTCCCCCCATCAGTGGAGCTTCCTGCCACATCCAGTAGTTGATGATGTCACTGACAGAGCAAGATGACATCTGAGCACTGGGTCTATCCTATAGAGACAGAGAGGTCTGGCTGCTGCTTCTCCCCACCCATAGCCTTCCCAGGGTATAGCTCACTGTCCTTGCTACACACTACCATGCTGGGCCATCCTGTAATCTGTCACGGTAACTGAGGTCAGACACATCTCATCAGATCTCAGCTTGGGGCTGCTTGACCACCTCAGCCAGGAGTTGGAGCCTGCCTCCCCATTCCTCTTCCTCCTCCCCAAAACAACTCTTTCCTGCCCATTCACCATGGCTGAGATGTCTCCATTTACTCCCACAGTTGGACCTCTTAACTATTTCCCAGTTTTAAAGAAAGTTAATGATTAAAATGTTACATGTGATTTGAATAAAAAGCTGGAAAAAGATCTGACTTTCTTTCCAAAGTAAAAGGGAAGACCCCAATAATATAATATATATAATGTGATTAGTGGCATGAACCATAAGAGACCAGGAATCCAGACCAGGCAATGCCACCAAGCACATTACTGTCCTCCACGTTTGTCTCTCTGCCCAAATCAGCACAGAGGTTGGTGGTAGTGATGACAGGGGCACCTCCATTGTGCCAATACATATTAACTTGTATAATACCCCCAATGGACCTCTGAGGTAAGAACACAGTCACCCCCATTCTAGAGATGAAGAACAGAGGCTCAGAGAGGTTGAATACCTGCCCAGGTCCCAGCAATTACCAGCTTCCGGGTGTGCTCTCAATAACAGTTTACTTCCTAAAGAATGCGCATGGAGGGAGCCCAGAGGGCACATGTGGCTTCAAACACAATGCTGGTGTTCTTCAACTACTCTGTTGGATGTGAATCTTCATTTTATCTTGATTCTTTACATTGTACAGATGTTTTAATCTATTTTTTAAGTTCAAAAGCAATAAAAACAGGGCTGGGGATGCAGCTCAGTGGTAGAAGAGTGCTTGCCTAGCATGCATGAGGCCCTGGGTCCAACCCCTAGTACCACAAGAAAACAAAACAAAAAAAGGAGTAAAAATAGAGATGGATAAACAAATGGGTGGACAGATGGATGACATCCTGGTCATTCTTCTTTCCTTCTCTGCTATGCAAAAGTTATGTGTAGGGCTCTCCTTGAACCACACAGAACCCTAGAACCTGCACTTCCAGGTTCTAACCTTCCCCTCATCTTAACAATATTTTCTGTCTACCATCTTCCTAGAGACTGGGTTGGTGATCTTGATGCCCCCTTTTCTCTTCTAGGCTTGTGTTCTCAAGGGCTGCCTCAGAGTCTCTGGAGAACAAACACGTATACAAGCAAAGAAGGTACAAGCAGCTGTGGGGGGCTGCAGGTCACACCCACCTGCAGAAGCAGCAGCTGAGCTGGCCTCTCAGGAATGGAAGTCATGAACTCCAGGTGTTTAGCCTGGTCAAATCCACTGGTGCACAAAGTGGGGCGCAGCAGATGCACAACAGCTTTGTAGTCCCCAGCCTCATACAGCCGCTGAATCTCCTCCAGGGACTGGCACCGTTCCAGCGACTTCAGGTTCTTATCAATCTACAAAAGGTCCAGAAATGCTGCCTGGTGGTAAACGCCTCATGCCGTCCTTGAACATGCCCCATGTTTGAATTTATCCCATCCAAATGAGGAAGACAAAGTTAGACTCTGGCACCCCACCCCTAGCCAAAAAATATTAGGCTCCCCCATAATCTATCAGTGTTCATATGAGATGTACATGCTTTTAAAGGCATTTATATTAAGGTCAAGGGATTTGATTCTTTAGAAGACAAACACACTCAAACCCCTAAAACCACTTGTAGACGCAGAGAGGTTCCAGAATGACATCTGTCCAAATAGCCTCGTGGTTATAGTTCAGCAAGGCAGACTTGCAGAACCACGAAGTTTCAGGTTTCCAGGCACTGGACCAGGAACTGTCACACATTACTGACCCACTGAATCCTTTCCTCACACGGGGGCCTGACACAGCCCCAGTATACAGGCAGCAGGGCACTGCACCTGGTCTTGCACTGAAACAAATCTGGAAGAATCTAAAGGCTGCTTTCAGACATGCAGACACACCACAGATGCAGAACTGTAGCAGGGCTGATGTGCCACAATGACAAGAGTCCCATCCAGAGAGACCCTGGCATACATACAATGTCCTGCTATTCTAGTCCCATGGACAGATCAGCATTGGTCTGTGCCAGCTGGCATTTCCCTCCTGTTCTGCTAGGGTTGCCTCCACACACACCAGAAAATCTGAGCAATACCCATTTCTGTATCATGCTAGCAGAAGCATCCACACCTACCAGCTGTCATTTGGACAGGCTTCCCCTCAGGAGATTGTATGATGAGGTCGTCTGTGGCACCCTCATGTACCCAAGCTGCCCTTCCTCCAGGAGCTCTGCTCAGTATGTGGGCAAGTCTTGTTCCACAGGGCCAGGTCAGGCCTGTTCTAGCTACGCTGACCCAGAATAAATCTTTGACCAAGAAAACACCCTTCCACTCACCTCCTCCAGGGAGACGACAGAGTCGTTGTGGAGGTTGGGCAACCGAATGACAATGTCCCTCTGCTCAGCCCCTGCCTCTGCCTGGATGGCAGTGGAGCTCTGGAGCATTTCTGTGCAGATGTCATAGTTCTCCAGAGCCTGTTCCATTTCTCCCTGATCAGAACGAAAATAAGAAACAGGAACAAAAGTCAGGGAATTAATTGTGCTATGCCAAGTTCCTTATACTCCTGACCTCACAAGTTTGGCGGGCCCTTAGGGTAGTGTTTTAACCCAATTACTGCTTATACCCCCAAAAAAGACTGCAGCACATAGCAGGAGCTCAATAATTATTTGCTGAATGATTAGATGAGTGAATGAATAAATGACACACCACAATTCTGTGAGATGTATCATTAACACCATGTTATAGGAGAGGGAACTGATGACGTGAGCAAGGCCAGGTAACCAGCAGAGCCAGGCTTAGAACCTAGGCCTGTCATAACTCTCGAACTGACATTTTTCATACTCTCAACAATGTTGCTTCTCTCAGACTGAACTGCTGCTGCTGAGATCCTGACCATCTTCAGCCCATTCTCCCTGTGCACCAGGTACCACCCAGTACTAGTGCTGTGGAACAACCAACCCACTCAGGCCTTCCAGATTAGGCTCTAAGAAAAACCTTTCCTAGAACTCTCAAAAAATAAGTGGGTAGTTCCCTCTAGAAAGCCCTGCTGCTGTTCACATACTTACTCAGACCCTCTTAGGAAAACATAAGTAAAGGGTCAACCAAGGCAATCCTAAGTAAGGCATGGGAGATTCCTTCCAGAGCTCTGTGCTTGCACTGAGGTGCTTTATAGACTGGTGGCCACTCTTGGACTTCTAACATGCTGTCAATTCCCCACCATATCCCACTTCTTCCTGCCAAGCCCACTGTCTAGGAAGCTGCTATGCATGCACACATGCAATCACACATACATCCTCAATAGCCAACTTTATATCCTCCCTGTCACATGCTAGGGCATGCTCTGATCATGGAACCAACCTGCAGTGCCAAGAAACGAGCTTTCAGCCAGTAAACACGGACAACAAATTCTAGCCAGCCATCCTCAAACAGGTCACGTTGAGATGAGGCGAATGACAGCTGCAGGAGGTCACCCAGGCAGTGGGTTCCTGGGAAGTCAGGCCCAAACCTGCCATTCACCACACCAGCAGGATAATTCCGAGGAGACACTAAAAACCATGAGGCTGACAAGTCACCTTCATGTGCAGCATCTAAATGCCCTTCTGCCCCCCAGAGGCCAACTTCAGCCCTCACCACATCAGCCCTCAGTCTACATGGGTACCCTGAGTCCTTTGGAGCCTTATAGCTCCCTGAGCACAGGCAACAAAGAGATCAGGCCAATCAGGCAAAGATGCAGAGAACCTGAGAGCTGGAGAATAGAGGACCAAAAACTGTACAGACTGAGCTTTGAGCTCAGTTATTACTGAGGCTCACTCCATTTTAGTTGTTGTTGTTGTTAGGTGCCATCAAGTCAGTATCCAACTCATAGCAACCCTACATACAACAGGCAAAACAGTATTGTCGTGCTCCTCTGCTATTCATAGGGTTTTCAATGGTTGATTGTTTTTTTTTTTTTTTTTGGTTTTTTGGGGTTTTTTTGGTGGGAGGAGTGGGTTGCTCAGTCCTTCTCTAGAGCCTACAGCACTTGGTGCTCCCAGGCAGTCTCCCATCCAAGTACTAACCAGGCCTGTCCCTGCTTAGCTTCCGAGATTTGACAGGATCTGACGCCACAGTGGTACAGCTGCAGGCTACTCCATTTTAGAGGTAGAGTTTAAAAGTCAGAATGAGCTATATTATCTAGGAAATTTACTATGGACACATGAAGCATTGAGTAGTCCCTCCAAAACTGAGATTGTGCTTCCTTTAATCCTGAGTAACAACAAAAGCAGAGAGGTGACTCCTCCTAGGGGCTAGGCTGCTGCCCAGCACCTCTTGAGTGTTAGATTTTCTATGGGACTCTGGAACTTGCCTGGAACCCTGACAAGCCAACCCAGAAAAGATGCCCACGATGAGTACAAGTCTGAATTCCAAGACTCAGCCTCCCCTCTTCAGCTTCCTCTACTGGGGTTCAGAAAATCACCTCATCACAAAACATAAACACCTCCTACCTGTAGAGATTCTGCCTTTGGTTAGCAGCCACTGGTCCAATTGGAGCTCCATGCAGGAGAGAGACATCAGCATCATGTCCTGCCATACAGGCACAGGAAGGTTAGAAACAAAGTCAAAAAGATTTGTCAAACCACAGTGTGGGGAGGAGACTAAACTAAAATTTGTTTTTTGATAAAAACTTAATTTTCCTTCTACCCACTTTCCATTTCCTAAGTGGTAATCAGTGTCTACTTGTCAAGATATTAAAAAAAAGCATGGGGCTCTATATAGGGATAAGATTTAGGAGGGGTGGGGCACAGTGGCACATGCCTGTAATCCTAGCGACTTGGGAGGTAGAGGCAGGAGGATCGCAAGTTCAAGACCAGAGGTAGTCTGCATAATTTAGCAAGATCCTATTTCAAAAAGTTTTTAAAAAACGGGCTGGGGTTGCAGCTTGGTGGTATAGCACTTGCAAAGCATGCAAGCATGAGGCCCTGGATTCAACCCCAAGTATTGCAAAAAAGATTTGGAAGTGGACCTGTCTTTAAAGAGTCCTGCCATGTGCCAGGCTGGACAGTGCATCCACGCTACAATACTCAAGTCTTAAAAGTGCTAGAGGGCACTTGAGGAAGCTGAGGCCCAGGGATAAGGGAGCACCTGCCAGCAAGCAAAGCTGAGAAACGACTGACCTGATTTGCCTGTTGTTTAAGGCCTTGGCTCCTGCTGACCCACACTGTAGAGGTAGGAAAGCATGGAGGCCAAAGCTACCAGAAGGCAGTTCTTGGGGTGTCCTGGTGGGGTCTTCCTAGCAAGAACACTGACCCATGTCTCTATAGGCCTGTCAACTCTAACCTGACCCTTAGCCGGAAAGTCCATCTGGGCAAGTCCTGATAAGTTTCCTATGTTCAGTACGTGGCATTCCATCTTCAATGAGATAAGGGGACTTGAGCACTCTGTGTTTCCTTGAGCACTGGGAAGTACTTAGAGAAGCAGCCCAGGGTGCAGAATGCAGTGAGCAGACGGAGGTGAGCAAGGCCCAACTGTTGGAGCCCCTACCACTTCCTTATGCATCCTACTTAGCTTCTATACTTTGGTGTCCCAAGTCTTAAAAAAAAAAAGAAAATCACTAACGGTTCCTGGTACATCAAAAGCGATGAATGCTTCCTTTGCCTCCAACCTCTCCCAGCAAGCTTTCCCACCTCAGTAAATGACCATTACATGACTTATATTCCCTAACTTCCAAATCCAATTCACCCCATCAGTTCTGTCTACAGAACCCACTCCACTGTTCCTGCCAGCATTAGCTGGCACCATCATTCACCTGGCAGCAGATTTGGTCACCCTCTACAGCCACTCTCACTCCAAGAGTATCCCCCACTCAACCACCAGGGTTCCTTCCAGATCTAGTGACTTCCTGCTTCACCCACCCAGTGGCCTAGTAGACCCACAAGCAGATGCTGTGAATGGGCTGAACACATCAGCCCTCAACCTGTGGAAGATCCCTGTCATTGTCCCCTGGTCCCACTCTCACGCTGGCCCTGCAAAGGCCCCCAACCTTGATGTGCTTGTTGCTGCAGTCTCTCAGGAGTGGGTTGGGCAAGCTGGTGCTATGCCTCCTCCAGCTGTGGTAGACACTCAGCACAACCTCTGCCAGGCCCGGCGGCCACCTCAGCAGGAACTTGTGGCCCATGCCCTTCAGGTAGCGCATCATCAGCTCCAGGATGCCCCCATTGGTCAGGTTCTCCAGCAGGAACTTGTGCACGTCCTGCTTCTCTGCCCAGGAAGGGAGAACAGCCTGACCTGGACGAAGAGGAACTCTTCTGCCTGGCCTGTGGCTGCCCCCCACCACTCAATCCAGGTGAACACAGTACCACGTTATAGAGCTGAAGTCAAGGTGCCTGGGTTCAATGTCTAGCCACAGCCCTCACCAGCAGTGAGTAAACCTCTGGAAATTGCCATGTCTCAGGTGAACATCAAAAGGGCCAACCTCCAAGTGCTGTCGTGTACACCGAATGAGATCATGTACACACAATCCAAATCACTACCTGCGCTCAACAGTTGTCACACATGTTCAACTTGCAAAGCCAAGCTTCTGAATTCAGCATTAAGCACACGGCTCTCAGGGAGTATCTTAAGTATGAGCCCTGACATTTCAGCAGGCTTCAGCTGACCATAGGCAGTTCCTTGACTGAAACAAAAAATACCCAGAACCAAGCTGGGCACGGTGGTACATGTCTATAATCCCAGCAGCTCGGGAGGCACAGGCAGGAGGATCACAAGTTCAAGACCAGAGGCAGCCTGTGTAACTTAGCAAAACCCTGTCTCAAAAAGTTTTAAAAAATGGGCTGGAGGTGGCAGCTCAGTGGTCCAGCACTTACAAAGCATGCAAGCACAAGACCTTGGGTTCAACCCCCAGTACCGAAGGAAAAAAAAAAAAAATACCCCAGAACCATCCTCCCAGAGCAAAACATAGGCAAGTTATGGGATAACGGAAGGAAGAATTCTCAGCAGTGGCTGACCACATTGCTAATCCCTACCAGATTCCATGAATGTAGCAGAGTCAAACGACAGTCGATGAGGCCCCATGCTCGAGAAGCTTTCCATTTTGGCTTCGGACTGGACTTCATAATTATTAAAGGGATCATCTTCCTCCTCAGGGTCTAGCTTTCTTAACCTGCATGAAATATGACAAAGTCACAGAAGCCATGCCAGCTGTTCTGACATAAGCATCTGAACTTGTTCCTAGTAGAGAAACTAAATCTGAGCCACAATCAAGTAGACTAAAATAAATGGATGGTGAGGTCCAGAGCCCAGGCCTCCAGCAGATTCCACCTCATTCCAGGGCTTTCATGAGCTGGTGTCTGGTCCGTACCCTTACTAGTTCATTTATTCCACCAAGAGACAGGTATTGACCATCAGTCTCGTGCCAGGCATGGGGCTAGGTACTAGAATACAGCCGTACATGCAGGATATTCTGTCTGTGGGAAGTTTACCTTCCAATGAGAAAGGTAGACCATAAGCAGGCACACAAACACAAACACCACAAATAAGGACCAACCGCCACAGAGCGCTTGTTTGAGACAGAGTTACCAGGTCCCTGCCTGGGACAGCACAATCAGTGGCAGTGCTGTTCAGGCTGACAACAGAGGATGAGAGCTAGCCATGCAAAGCAGCAAGACAACAAAAGGTACAAAGGCATAGGCCAGAAAAGCACCAGGCATGTCCTAGGGCCTCAGGGGAGACAGCAAGCAAGCAGAAAGTGGGGGAATGGGAGAGAGCACAAGTGCACATCAGGCCCAACTGAGCTTGGTCCCTTCATGGCTCCTCAACATCTCTGGGCCCAGTCCCATCCAGGGACTGGCGAGGGCTCTCCTAAAAGGCACCATTCTTCAGACTCCTCCCAAAGGCCCATGTTATGGCTGTCCTGTGGCTTTTCATCAAGCCAGCACCTCTGCAACATAAACACTCAGGGAGCCCATAAATGTCTCCATTCACTTACTATACACTCACTGCAGGGAGACTCCATCAGATAAGTGATCACATTGTTCTTGCCTGAGCACTCAAAGAAGCCATTGCTAAAACCTTACAAAAGCAGTGACTAAAATAAAGTAGGAACTATCCACACAAAAGGGGCTAGGGAACAAGACCTCAGTGCAGGGCAGCAGTGCTGGGGGGAAGATGCAGACACAACACAGCACAGTCCTGCAGCTCTTCCAAGGGGAAACCTAAACTACACCTCAGGAGGAAGTCATCAGAAGGCACTGCGTCCTCACCTTGACCCTTGGGTCAACCAGGAGGGAGGAAGGAGAAAAGGAACCAAATTAGGAATCCTGCTATAAAAGTGATTTGTAATTCTGCTAAGGCATCTGGCTCCTCCTCCTGAACTTTGATGGAGTCAGCACTGAATAAACTGTCACAGGACAAAAAGACAGCTGAAGACTCCCAGTGAGATAGCATTCTGAACACACATGCTTACCCCACAAACCCTGCTCCAGTGACCATGAAAAGATAAGGAAAGGTACAAACTCAAACACACAGGAGATAGGACAACAAATACACCAACCAGACATTAGAAGGCAGAAAGATGATGGAGCAGAGCAAATCAACTGCTTTCTCTGCTCAGCTAAGGGTGGAAGAAGGGGTGACCAAGAAGCCCACTCACTAGCACCCTGAAACTCAGGAGGGCTCAGGAACAGAGGGCCCAGAAGCTGCTGAAGGAGGTAGGAGGACAAGAACAAAAAGCAGGGGACTGGTGAGAACCAGTGCCAGGAGCACTGGAGCCCAGGTCCCTGCTGGATCTGGAAGCCTGATACTGGAAGCCTGGCACGTTCTCCCTGACCCCAGGCATCTCTGAGGAACATTAAGAACCAGTGAAATCTAGGAATGCATTACCAGCTCCTCCACTACCTCCTCAGAATGCAAGGGAAGCCTGCTGATCCTAGAGAAAATCAAGCAGGTGTACAGCCCAGCACGCAGCCAGGAAGCTCCCTTCCATGGGGTTTGCACAGGCATGTCCATCTGAGGTGCAACAGTCCCAGGCCCCACAGTAAAAAGTGGGTATTTGTCGGTACACAGGGACAAGAGTATATTGCCCCCTACCTCCCTGACCCACTCATTTTCTGAGTGGTCCCCAAAAGATGAATGAGTCACAGCTCCTGGCTTCAGGATGTTCAGAGGCAGGGAGAGGTGAGAAAAATCCAAGATCCCAATCTGGTGGTGGCTGTGCCATGGCTATTTGCACAAATGTGAAGGGAAAACAAAGGAGGTGCCTAGAGGAAAGGGTGAAGATGGAATGAGAAAGGATATTGGATGGGTAGACTGGCGGTTTATAGGTTTGCTTCTTTCTACAAATCAGAAAAAATGTGCATACTACCTGGATGGCAAGAACTTCACCAGAAGCTCCTGGAAATCCACTTTCTCTTCTTTTTTGCACTTGGTGTTTCGAACACGGGCAGACCTCCGCTTTGCTGTCTCTCCACTCTCTTCAGTGATCTTCTTCCGTTTTACCCCTTTCTTGGATTTATCGCCCCCGGAAATGTCACCTTCACAAAGTGCAAATTAAAAATTTTATAAGGTGGCATAGGTGAAAAACAATGTATCAGTCCTTTTCTAACTCTACTAGCATTGAACTCTTCTTTAACATTCAAGAAATCTTTCTTCTTCTTCAATAAGAAAGACTCTTGAGTAAAATTAATTTTGAACCATCTAACTCTTAACAGCCTTCTCAAGTTGCTCAGGACCCCCCCCTAACTCCTATGCTGGCCAGATGCAAGAGTATCTGAGGCCTCAATCCATGTGTCTGTGATGAGTGGCACTGACCTATCCAGGACTCTCTGAGCACCAGAGCATAAGAACCACAATTTACCTAAAGAAACAACCAGGCTCACAGATTTTTCAGAAACCTCTCTGACAGCCAAATATTCTTTTTTTACAGTAAGGGAAATCTGCAAAAGGCATGAGACCTTTTGCCAAATTTTTTTTCCTATTCCAGTGATAATAAAAAAAAAAAATTACTAATAAAACAATCAAATAGTACAAAAATACACTACCACACATGGTGGTGACTTTACTGTTTTCCAAGGTCGAAGAAATCAGAATGTATGTGGCCAGCAAGAGAGGTGCAGCAGCGGGGATCTGTCAATGCCCATGTTACAAGTGGTAAGAGGAACCTTCATGCCATTCCTAGCAGTTAGAGATGGGGGAGGAGCTAGCAACAAGAATGGTGCTGCCTTCCTAAGCCCCTATATCCTCCTTGTAGGGGCTTCAGTGCTGAAGCACTAGTCCTGTGGATAGGCTAATAGGCTCCCACTTTCACTCAGGCCACGAGGAGCAGCATGACTCATCTCCCTGGAGAGGCCAGGGCACCCCAGTGCTCTCATTCCCACTAGGCTCAGTAAATGGGGTCTCTTCAAAAGACAACTCCCAGAGGCCTGCTCACCCACGGGCGTGCCTGTGTCCAGCAGGCTGTGACTGTGGAGTGGGAAGCTCGTTGTAGCCACAGAGGCATAGGAGAGCACAGGCTCAGCCACAGCTACAGCTGGGTTGGCACTGACAGGGCTGGGTTGGATCATGCTGATAGGTGTCACCACCACAGAGGATGCTAGAAGCTGGCTGGGGTCCTGGTAGTCAGACAGGTCAATCCTCTTGCCAAGGCTGGGCCTTGGGGGCTCGCAGGTAGTGAGATGGTTGTACATGGCCAGTAAGCTCTCTCCAAGGCACTTCCACCTGCAAAGAAATGGCCACCATACTTGGTCAGCATCCTGTTCCGGAGTCCAACTAGTCAGTGGAAAGACAGCTGAGCTGCTTCCAGAACTCTGATCTCAAGAGGGGTCAGGGAAGGTGGTCAACTTTTTCTCACTGTCATAGCAGATGAAATCTTGGGTTGAACATATCTGTAGATAGAGCAGCCCAAGTCAGAGAAGAGCAGGAATGTGGCACCCTCCTGGCCCTTACCCTGGCAGAACCCCCTAATGTTCTATTTCATTGTCAGGATGCCTCTACAAGAAAGAGATGTTGCTCTCCCGGTTTTTAGGGAACAGTATGTAATGTCCCCAGGGTCATTCAACTACTAACAAGAGGCCTGCCAGGACTGGCCCCAGGTGTGTGTGACCTGGGAGAGGAGCCTAGACCACTGCGTGGCAAGGTCATCAAGTGGGAAGGGGAATAGGCAGAGGGATCAGCACACTAGTGCCACATCAGGCTAAACTAAAGATTCCAGATTCAACGTCAGACTTTTTAAAACACAAATTGAATGTCAAAACTCATGAAGGGGCTAAACCACCCCAATTCCAGTGGGTTACCAACACCAGGTTTCCCTTCCAGGGCCTCTCACACAGCACAGGGCTCACAAGGGCTCTGCTGAGACCCATTTCACAGGGCCTCCCATGTGGTCCTGGAGAAAGAGCATGAACCTGACAGCCAGAGAAGTCCACACCTGCCACCACTCCAGGCCTCTGGGTTTCTTCCTAGCAAGGGCCTGGCAAGTGTCCTGGGTAGGGCAGACTGTGAGGGCCTTACAGGAATGTGGCAGGTACTGAAGTGAGGAATGGAAGAACCCAGAGTGACTCAGACTGGGTGTGCCTGAGGGAGAGCTGAGCAGCTGCTTAGTTAGCAAGTAGGTACACGCCTACAGCCTTCTGGCCACTGTGCACCCAGCCCCTACCCATGCCACCAACCCTGGGTCAGACCTACCGGTTCTCCCTCCTGTGCAGGGCAGTGTCCCACATTAGGGCCACCAGCTAACCTAGCATTCCCAGAGACACACATGACCTACGTGAAGAAGGGAATGGGCTGCACCAGTTTCAGGTCTGGCTCCTTCTTCCGAACGATCAGCGCTTGCCTCTTTTTCCGCAGCCCCAGGGCCTCATCTACAATGGCCTGTGTCTCAGCTGCACTCACCGACACATCATGAATCGACATGTCACTAAAAGCATGTAAGAGAGGGAGAAATTACAATGTTAGAAGACAGAGCCAAGGATAAAATTTCACAGACAAGGATGCATTTAAGTTAATAACCTTTAATCTGTACTGCATATAAAATAACCACTTGAGTCTAGCCTCAAATGGTTGGCAATTAGCATTCCTAATACCTACATACACTGGAAATAACTAATACGCTTTGTTCCTCCCACAATTCACAACTGGACAGTCTTCATATGCATTAACAGTATCATCTTAATGTCTAAAAAAGCCACACACACAAAAAAATCATGCTATTATTTACAGAAAATTTTAAGAGAATTTAACCATCCTATAGTGCCCACTCCAACAAAAAGTCATTAGACAAACCAAATTCACCAAAGTTAATAACATTCCCAAAATACAGAAAGAGGGGGGCAGGCTGTGAGGCCTCAGATGACCTCCCACAGTCACATTCTGCCTGAAGTGACCCAACAACACCTGCCCTCCTGCCCAGACTATTCTGATGCCTTCCAGGAAGGCTACCTCACATGGTCACTCACCCAGGGACTTACCTATCTGTTATGTGTCTGTCAGCTATCTCCCTCAGGACAGGTGTAAACACAGGCTTAAGCTCATGGAGAGTTCACCTGAGATAAATAACCACTAACGCCCAACAGGTGAGATCTAGGGGCCAGGAAATACCACAGGGCAAGGGAATTTGGTTCCGCTGAGAGATTGGGGAGAGGTAGTTGGCGCTCTGAAAATGGCAGAGGCACCACCCAGGAGTTGGAACATGAAGCAGGAACAATGGTAGGACAGGTAGAGAGGTGGGAAGATGGTAGGACTGGCTAGTGCACACTGACAGTAGGAGCAAGGTTGAGGGAACAGGATTGTGCACAATAGGACCAAGCCTGGAATGTGGCAGGGCTCTGACCCCAGGGGAACTCTAATGAAAGGAGCTCAGGAGGGAATAGAAGGTGAAGAGGGAGAACCAGGGGCTCGGACTGCAAAGGACCTCTTAAGCGATGCAGCTGGGAGTGAGCTTTGTCCTAGAGGCAAGGCAGGAGTGGCACAAGATCAGAAGCATGTTTGGGACACTGAACTTGGGCAGTGCTGGGGACAAAACTTTAGCAATACGAAAGCAAGCAAAGGTGGGCAGCAGGCTGTCACACCATCTAGAGAACTCGTGAGCACTGAGAGCTGGCAAGGCAGAAGGGAAGGAGGATGGCAACTGTGCCTAACCTGGGCCTGAGGAGGCATCACCAAGAGATCAGGCACAGTTGAGGGATAAACAAGGTAGGTCAAGTTAAGTTCACTTGTTGAGGAATTGCAGGAGGGGATGAAGCCCTCAAGTTCAGGGCCTCCCCTCACCACAGGTCAGAACTGAAAGGAAAATGAGGTGTGTTGCTTGTTCGGTTTTTTTGTGTGGTACTTGAGAGTTGAACCCAGGGACTTACACATAATTTGTAAGTTCTTTACCACTGGGATGCATCCCCAGCCCTTTTTATTTTGAGCAAGGGTCTTGATAAGTTAGGCAGACTGCCTCTTGGCTTGAACCTGCAATGCTCTTGCCTTCACCTCTCAAGTCACTGGGATTACAGGAGTGTATCACTGTGCCTGGTGAGGTGTGCTTTTGATGTCCACTAGCCACACAGTGTAGGAACCACACAGGACAAGGCATGACTTACCATTTAAGAAACATTC
This sequence comes from Pedetes capensis, assembly GCA_007922755.1. NCBI lineage: Eukaryota > Metazoa > Chordata > Mammalia > Rodentia > Pedetidae > Pedetes > Pedetes capensis. The sequence continues at coordinate 28,038 of VMDO01003008.1, forward strand.
GGAGCGAGTCCTTCCGGAGACAAGGCTGCTCCTCAAAGATTTTCTCCTTGAGAACCAGACCTTTGCTGTACTGACAATCCTTCTCCAAGGCTTTGCAGATAAAGTACAGACATGCTGGCAGGAAAGAAACAGTTTAAGACTTGAGACTGCACTCTGAAGCTCTGGCCTTGCCAGTTAATACCAGGAAAATATTCCCCCTCTGGAATCAAAGAAATGCATAGTGATAATAAGATAGTACTTTAAACCATTCCAATCAGGGAAGATTGGATTCTGAGACTGTAACACCCAGAGTAGTGGGGTACTGCAAAGTCAGTAGACCCAAACACTAGAGAATGCATTATGTGACTTTTCTCAAAGATCTTGACCCAGCAATCCCACTTCTAGGACATGCTGCAAAAAACCTACAGGGCTCACAGTAATTAGGTATTAGCTAACTGGAAAATAGCCTTTTAGAAATCTGGCCACTACTCTGTCCCACCCTGAGGGCCTGGTTAAGTGAAGCTTGGCCAATCCACATATGGGCTGGATCAACCAAACACTGGCCAAGAAGCCAGTGCACAGATGGTGGTGGAGTGTGCTTATTGACCAGACAGGCCCCAACACAGCACTGGGAAAAGGGAGGGGACAAAACAGGTCACATACTATGACCCTATTTGTAAATATAAAACAGTTTCTTTTATTTCTGCTTACCTGTATTTTCCTTTTTTTTCTTTTAAAAAAACTGTCGTTGGTGGTATTGCCTACAATTTAAAACATGTATACTATAGGGGGAAATTGGGAGAAAATTGGCAAAAACCCCCAAACTGGGAAAACGGCTTTTGAAGATCTGGTTTGTAAACTAGAAATCTAGGGAAAATGAAAGTAACATGATTGGACATTTGTACAAAACCCTTCACAAATCTCCCAAACCTGATTGGACACTTGGACACAAAGCGGATTGGCTCAGGCCATTCCATGGGCGAACTATACAAGGAGCTGCACTGCAGCAGCTCGCTCGCTCTCGCCCAGACCACTGATATCTCTCTTTCTCTCTCTCTCTCTCTCTCTCTCTCTCTCTCTCTCTCTCACCTGGCTCTCTCTTGCCCAGACCATCAGCAAGGAAAGATAGCTCTCCCTCTCCCCCTCCCACTCCCCCCCGCTCCTGCCCAGACCTCCAGCAAGGAAAGAACTCTCTCTCACCTGGACCATCGGTAAGGAAACAGCTCTCTCTCTGTTGCGGACCACAACTAGACAAGAATTCTCTCTCCATCTGACCACCAACAAAGCAAGAACTCTCTCCTCGAGACCACCGAGACCACCAACAGGGAAACATCTGCCCTTGAGGCAGTATGAGAGCTGCTAGCACTTAAAGCTGTATGCTTTGGGTTTTCTCTCCGCCCTGATAAGGGCAGAGAAATAAAGAGCTGTGTTTGTCCCCACAAAGCAAAAGCACCTGAGGCTTTTACTTTCTCCCTTCTCCACCAGCGTTCCTGAGGGCCGCAGGAGTCCGTGCCTCTCACCCAAGGGTCCCGAGTGAATTGTGTTTAGTATTTGTGTGCATGGCAGCGCTGCCTGTCCAAACATCCAGGCTGGACTGGGAGGAGTGTGCCCCACAGTATACCACCCATGTTCATGTAATAAAAAGCCTTCTCCAGTCATAATCTGACAAACTTGTACCACCTCTGGTTTTTCCCAGAGTAGAGACAGTAAGAAATAAAGCACAGAGACAAATGGGACCACATGGATTCAGGAAGTACACTGAAATGTGTGTTCTAAGAGCCTTTAGCACTTCTAAAGAAGAATAGTCCCTAGCATAGGCCCACTATTAGTCTGTGGTAACTCTGTGCTGCCAGGTCTCACCAGCAAGCACATAAGGAAACAGCACAGAGCAAAAGAGGGCCAGCTCTGCTCTGCCTGGCACCACATCATGCCCTCCTATGCTTCCTCAATGCAAATGTGTGGACATCACAAGTTACTCCTACCAAGAATAACAGAAAAAGAAGGAACTAGGGGTTAGGAGCAAAACAGAGAGGAAAGCCAGAGCAGAAGGGGAGATCTAGGCCTAGAGACCTTGGGAGAAAAGAAGGAAGTGATATACTTCTGATCCATTTCAGGAGATGGGGGAGCCTGCTGTCCACCCTAAGGCACACAAAGGCTATACAACCTGTGGGTAGGGAAAGGTCTGTGCAGTCCCAGCACAGCCCAGTGTGCTGCAGAATGAGCTAGTCAACAGAAGATCCAAAGATGCCAGCCTCAGGTAAACAAGACAAAATTCCTTTGGGACCACAGTGGGACTTGAAAAGTGGCCATCAGTGACTTTCAGAGAGAAAACTAGGGAGGAACTGAGAATTTGAACGATGCTAGTTCTTAGCAGGCATATTAGCTATAGGAAGCTAAGCTTGTTGGCTGTACTACACTCACTGTCCCATAGAGGGAAGGCCTTAAGAAACCTCAAAGGTACAAGAGGAGGTCAGCAGGCCTCAAACCAATAGCACCCTGATGGTTTTATTTTTTGGTTTACATGAGTGTGAAATTAGAGCTCTCAAGGGCCTCACACAGATCAAGGTATCAGTTCAGTCCCTGACATGGTTAACTTTTTGTGCCAATTTGACTAGACCATAAGGTATACAGATTTTGCTCAAACATTATTTTGGGTGATTCTGTGAAGGTGTTACTAGATGAGACCAAAATTTAAGTCAGTGGCTAGAATAAAGCAGGTTGCCCCCACCTAATGTGGGTAGGCCCCATCCAATCAGCTGAAGGCCTGAATAGAACAAGGCTGACCCCCTCCCCTGTATAAGAGAATTATTCCTGTCTGACTGCATTTGAGGTACTATATTGGCATTTTCTTGTCTTCTCACTCAGACCTACATACCAGCTCTTTCTGGGCCTTCTAGCCTATAGAATGGAACTACATTATCAATTCTCCTGGCTGTAAGGGCTTTGGACTTAAACCAGAAGGATACCAATGTGCTCCTGGGTCTCCAGCTCACCAACTCATCCTGTAGATCTTAGGAGTTGTCAGGCTCCGTAACTACATGAGCCAATTCCTCAAAATAAATCTCTTTCCCCCCCGCCCCCCCCCCTCTCTCTCTCTCGCTGTGTGTGTGTATCTGTGTGTGTGTGTGTGTGTGTGTGTGTATAATTGGTGTGCATATATATTTATAAACACACACACATCCAATTGTTTGTTTCTCTGGAAAACTGGTATACAGTCTCCCACCCTTATTTTTCCTGCAAGGACTTACATTTTCCAAGTATAACTTCTCCTACCATGAAAGAGGGGTGCAAAGAACTAAACCAGTTGGCTAGGAAGGAAGACTCAACACCAACGATGCTAAACAAATTGTGGAAGGAGATCCAAGAAGAAACTAAAAAGCCTCTGGAAGAAGAAACTGTTACTGTCAAAATGATGTCCCATGGTACTGCCATATTCTGTTGGTGGGAGTAAAAATTGGGGTAACCTATAGAATGAGTATACATGTCCACAAAAGGATGTACACAGAATTTTCACAGAAATCAAACATGGTGGCACATGTCTGTAATCCCAGCAAGTCAAGAGGCAAAGGCACGAGGATTGTGAATTCAAGGCCACAGGCAGCCTGCATAACCTAGCAAGACTAACTTGAAAGAAAAACATTAAAAATGGGCTTAGGGTACAGCCCAGTGGTAAAGAATTTGCAAAGACTGTGCAAGGCCTTGGGTTCAACTCCCAACTAACTGCAAAAAAATTTTTTTAATAAAAATAAAAATAAAATATAAAAAATATAAAATATATTTTATAAACATATAAAATATATTTTATAAATATAATATAAAATATATAAATATAATATATAAATATAAATATAATATAAAATGTAATATAAAATATATAAAAATAAAAAATAAAAATAAAAATAAATAAAAATAAATAAAAAATATTATGTATAAGAGTCCAAATCTGGAAATAAAACTCAAAAGTCCATGCACAGAATGGTTAAATTGTGTAGATGCACATAATAGACTATATAACAATAAAAAAGATGTAGCAACTGCTGTGCCCCACATGGTTACACTCACAGATACGATGACAAGCAGGGAAAGCCAGGCAGAGAAATACATGCCTTCAGACTCCCCATCAAGAAGTTCAATGGCAGGCAAAGTTGATCGTTGGCAGCAAAAAGGAGAGATCAAGGTGGAGATCAAAGGATGGTAATGAGTTGAAGGGGATCTAAGTAATCTGCCTTCTGTGGTGCAACAAATGTTCTCTATCTTGATGTTTCACAGGTACAGATTGATGAACCTCAGATTTGTGCACTTCACTGTATTTATATTTTTCCTCAATTAAGATGATTTAAGGGGCTGGGATTTAGCTCAGTTGATAGAGTGCTGCTCTGCAGTCTCTGAGGTCCTGAGTTCTATTCCCAGCATAGCAAAAATGGGAGAAGGATGTGGCAATCCACTCCCAAGGCAATCCTGAAACATTAGACATTGAAAACCCTATAAGGGTCACTATGAGTTGGACATGACATGACGGCACCTAACAACAACAACAACAAGATGATTTAAAACATAGTTGTAGAAAGCAAGGACTAGGGATGAAAGGGTGAGCAAGGCCTCTGGTTTTTCAACATACTATTGCTATTTGTCTTATAAAAAGAAAAGAAAAAGATTTCGCATCCTCCACAAGTGTGAGAAATAAATGTTTACTGTTTAAGCTACCTAGTCTATCATATTGTGGTAGAGTGGCTTGAACTAAGAAATTGATACTAAGAAATGGAGTGCTACTGTAACAAATACCTACAAATGTGCAAACAGCTTTAGAATGAGGTAATACATAGAAGACTGATGAGTTCCAAGGTGCATGCTTCAAAAAGCCAGCATTACCATGAAGGGATTGTTAAAGGTGATTCTGGTAAAAGCGCAGAAAGAAAATAGTTGTACAAAGTGTCCACCTCAATAGAGAATAAATAATCATGTACAGAATGTTAACAGAAACACAGGTATTACCCAGGCTAATGGCACATGCCTTTAATCCCAGCACTCAAAGAGGCTGAGGCAAGAGAATCACGCATTTGAGGTCAGCCTGCACTACATAGTGAGATCCTATCTTAAAAGAAGAAGTGGGAGGAGAAAGGAAAGGAAAGGAAAGGAAAGGAAAGGAAAGGAAAGGAAAGGAAAATGCATGCATGCTAGGAAGGGATTCTGTTAGGGTCTTCTAGTGGAAATGAACATGATATTGGATAATGGACAAAAGGTGAGTCTTGTTAAAAAAAAAAGTAGCAAAGCACTTGGCCAAATTATCTTCATGTTCTAGTGTTTTGTGGAAGGTAGAACGTGTAAGCAATGAAACTGGATATTTAGCTAAGGAAATTTCTAAGCAAGTATTGAAAGCACAACATGGTTTTTCCTAACTGCTTATAGTCAGTCTTCCATATGGCTCAGGTTGTACACTGGCAAATTCGACCAACCATGAACTGAAAATATTTGGGAAAAAAAAATGTGCCTACCAAATACATACAGATTTTTCTTGTCATTATTCCCTAAATAAAAAGTATAACTATTCACTTAGCATTTACATTATATTCAGTATTAAAAATAATCTTGAAGAGATATGATATATGAGAGGGTATGTGTAAGTTATAATATACAAATACTATACCACCTTACATAAGGAACTTGAGCATCTGTAGATTCTGTAGGTACTGTTGCAGGGGTCTTGGAACTAATCCTCTGTGGATACCAAGGGATAACTATATGGTTAAATACAAGAAGAGAGAAATGAATGAAACAAGGAATTGTTAAGCAAAGAGGAATCAGGATTGAAAGATGTGGAAAATTCTCACCCTTTCCATATTGTGAAAAATGAGAAAGCTGTTCTAAAGAAAACACAAGGGTATGGCTGACCAACCATTTGAAAACAAGATTATTAAATTCTTGATAATTTGATAATTAAATTTAATTACTTATCTAAGCAGAAGCTAAGACTAGAGATGAAATTATACCAGCAGAAAAAACTGCCACTTGGGACTAAAGAGGACAGAAAAAAACAGGAAGGAATAAAGGTTGTGAATATGTGTTGTCCTTCAAAAACAGGAAGGTCCCCAAATGTGATACCAAGGCCTTCAGGGCTCCTACTATCATCACAGGCCCAGGAGGCAGGGACAGTTCCTTAAATAGTGGGCTACCTCTCCAATTTGCATAGGCCAGGATATTCCAGATCAGTATCTCAGGGTCAGACCTGACAGTGAAAGAGAAGGGACAACTACACTGAGCTATGTAGTGACATTGTCACTTAGCGGGCCTGGAGAGCAGAGCATTAGACCAAAGAGAATTATTCCTGAATCTTAAGATCTAATGGAATTTGCCTTGATAAGTTCTGGACTTATCTGGGACTTATCACCCCTTCCTTCTTTTCTGTCTCCCTCTTGAAAGGAAATGTCTATCCTATGCCAATCCTACCATTATATTTTGAAAGCATATAATTTATCTGGCTTAATAGACCTACAGTTGGAGATAACTTTTGCTTTGGGATGAATTATACCTCTTGTTTTATGAATATATGGTTTAGATGATATTGAGATGATACTTTGGACTTCAGAGCTGATGCTGAGACAAGTTAAGACTTTTAGGGATGCTGGGACAGAATGAGTGCACTTTGCATGTAAGATGGACAAGCATTTTAAGGGGTCAGGGATGGAATATGATGGATTGAATGTCTGTGTCTCTCCAAAATTAGTACTTTGAAACCTTACTCTCCAATGTGCTGGCGTTTGGAGGTGGGGCCTTCAGGAAGGAATTATGTTTAGATGAGGTCATGAGTATAGAACCCTGATGATGGAACTGGTGTCCTTATAAGATGAGGCAGAGACTAGAGCACACTCTCATACTCTCTCTCTTTCTCTTCATCACTAGAGGATACAGCAAAGAGGTGACCCTCTGCAAACCAAAGACAGAGATAAGATCAGATACCAAATTTGCTGGTACCTTGATCTAAGACTTCCTAGCCTCTAGACTTGTAAGAAATAAACTTCTGTTGCTGAAGCCACTCAGTCTACAGTATTCTGCAATAATGGTCCAAACTGACTAAGACACAAAGGATCTGACAATGTACCAGGCATGGTGGTACACATCTGTAATCCCAGTAGTCAGGACGCTGGGGCAGAAAAATTCCAAGTTCAAGGCTAGTCTAGGCTACATGTTGTTGTTGTCAGGTGCCATCGAGTCGGGTCTGACTCATAGCAAACTTCCCTACAACAGAATGAAGCTCCCCAACACTGTGCCATGCTCAGCACTATTGGCAGTGCTTCTTCGCCATTCATAGCGTTGTTTCTAATAGGTGATTGTTTCGGGATTGGGCTGCCAGGTCCTTCTCCCAAGTCTCTAGTACCTGGTATTCCCAGGCAGTCTCCCATCCAAGTACTAACCACGCCTGACCCTGCTTAGCTTCCGAGATCTGATGAGATTGGATCCAACGGTGGTACAGCCAAAGGCTACATAGTGAGACTATCTTAGAAACAAAACAAACAACAACAAAAAAGATGGGACAGTCAAGCAAAGTGGCTCATACCTATAATCCAACAACTTGGGAGGCAAAGGCAGGAGGATCACAAGTTCAAGGCTAGAGGTACCCTGTGTAATTTAGCGAGTCCTTGTCTCAATTTAAGAAATAAAAAATGGGCTGGGGTGGGGGCAGTTCAGTGGCACAGCACTTGCAAAGTATGTGGTAAGGCCATTGGTTCAGGGGGAAATAAAAAAAGGGATAATACACCAATGGAAATGAGATAGCCAAAGCCAAAGGGAAAAGTTACTTAGAGAACATTCTACTTACTACTACAAAGTATCTGATAAATCAGAAAGATAAGGAGAATAAAGGATGATGTAAAAACATTTCCATTCTCCTTGACAGTATGAAAGAAAAACCACCAGAACTAACTTTAGTATCAGTTTACCCAAGCCAACCTCCGTCCTCTGTCCCCAATACACAGGCACATGTATGGAGAAAGTTTCAAAGTCTGACTCACTTGTATAATCGCTGAGGGTATACAGGACAGTGATGAGGTTGTCCAAGCAGGGCCAGTGGTCAGGATTACACCGCAGCCCTTCCTCAAAAGCATGGCGAGCCAGGGGGAGCCGGATGAGCCTCAGAGCCACATGTCCAATTTTATACCAGAGGTTGACATCTGTGGAGTCCAGCATCACTGCCTGGAAGCAGCACGAGCAGAGGATGTACATACACATACCCAGTTGGATCGCTCATTGAGCAGGTGCCCATGGGGACAGGAGGTACACAGCACTGGCTCAGTCACCCCGAACTACCCAGTGAAATGGCAAAAACTGACTGCTTATAACTGACTAGTAAGGCCAGCTCATCTTTCCTAGAGTCACACATTTCTAAGACCTAGGGAAATCCAACATACATGGACATTAACTCAGAATATTTTCTTAACATATTGTCAATTTAAACATTTATACTCCTTACATATTTAAGAGGTAAAAGAAGTGAAAGGAGTAGAATGAAAAGAAAACATAGGAGTCTTTCAGTATTGCACAAAGATTATATACTTTGGAGATACCTCAGTTCACATCCCTGCTCCAACACTAATTAGCAGAATGATTCTGGGCCTGTTTCCTTATCATTGAAATGAAGATAGGAGACACTCTGCTTGCAAGATGGCATAAGTATACATGGAAAGAAGCATAGTTCCTGGCACAGTAGAGGTTCCCAGAGATGATGAGGGTAATATAGAAATAATGACAACACTATTTGCTAGATGTCAGGCACTGTTCTTCATATTTGAATGCAAAACAACTCTTTCAATGTTCACAACTACCCTTCCCCCCACTTTTTTTGAGACAGGGTCGTGTTTATTGCCTAGGCTGGCCTCAAACTCATGCCAATCCTCCAGGCTAAGTGCTGGGACTATCGGCATGCACCACCATGCCTGAGTTTTTTTTCCCATTTTGTTTTGGGTTGAGTTGGGATTTTTTGTTTGTTTGTTTTAGGAGACAAGGTTTTACTATATCCCTTCGGCTGGCTTCAAACTTGTGATCATCCTGCCTCAGCATCCTGAGTGCTGGGACAATAGGTGCACCACCAATGCCCAGTTCTATCTTATTATTTATTACTCCTACTACATTGGTATAAGCCTGGAGGCACTGAGAGATTAAATAATTCATCCACAATCACAAGTTTACTGGAAGGCAGAATTCACAGGCAGCCCTCTACAATCAAGCATGCCTTCCACCCAGGACCCTGCTCTTCAGGCCTTTCTGTACTCACTGTTATTACCCACTGACTATAGCCTTGGGCACAAGAGATAATGATTTACCACTACAAATTCCTCTTTCAGCCAACAAGGCTACAATCTTATCCCCTCCACCAACAGCTTTCAAGACAGAGATAGCTAAGCATTGCCAAAACCATACCTCCAAGTAGAACTCCATAGCTGTCTCCAGATCCTCTCTCTGAGCTGCCAGCTGGGCCAGGTTCTTGTATGTGGAATATTTCAATATCAGTCCAGGGTGTTTCAAGCCCTCTTTCTCATCTCCAGATGAAACTGCCTATGAACAAAACAAACAGGAGCAAAAGTGCTATCTAGGCCCTGAGGCCTCAGCAAGCAGTCAGCAGGATACCTGGCTTCCAAGCTAGCCTCTGCTGCAGGCCAGTGAGCCAGTCTGGTGCCACCCTCCAGTGGGAAATGAAGGTGTCGCAGATGTTCTCAGAAGACCCTTCCAGCTCTAATCACAGAGGAGGAAGGCCAGACCACCAGTTTGAAGCAGTGTACAGGAGTCTGTGCATCAACAGAGACAGAAGAAATCCTTCTTACCATGACTGCCACACCAGGATCTCAAGCCTGGATGGTGACATTTACCAGCACTGGTAAGCCAGCCCACCCAGTCCTCTGCCTTCGGACTGAAGATGGGAGACAGGTGTGAAGAGACTTCCTAACGTCAGCAGGCAGGACCTGAAGCTTCACTCCAGGGACCTCTGGATTAGCAGTCAGGAAACTGAGCTCCCAACTTTGTAACTTAGCATATGACCATACACAAGTTACTTCAGTTAAAGAGTTTCTGCTATAATGACCTCATTGGGAAAAGGACCCAGCAACCCACTCCCAAAAATCAATCGGCCATTGAAAACCCTATGAATAAAAGAGAAGCACTGACAATAGTGTTTCACCTGTTGTACATAAGGTTGCTATGAGTCAGACACTGACTCGACGGCACCTAACAACAACAACATAATGACCTCTGTAATAGAAGGATAGTAATTCCTAGTCTGAATACCAATAAAACATGAGGTGAAAGAGCATAAAGATTGAAACATCTTTAATATAAAAAGTTACTTCACTACAGGCCATGTACAGTGGCACTTGCCTATAATCCCCAAGGACTCAGGAGGTGGAGGCAAGAGGATCGCATAACTGAGAGAGACCCTGTCTCAAAATAAAAAGTAAAAATTAGGCTGGGGGTGTTCAACCCTCAGTACCAAAAAAAAAAAAAAAGAGAGAGAAGAGGAGGCGAAGGAGGCGAAGAAGAAGAAGGAGGAGGAGGAGGAGAAGTAGTAGTAGTAGGAAGGAAGAGAAGAAGAAGAAGTAGAAGAAGAAGAAGAAGAACAACAACAACAACAAATAGAAATTACTTCACTACAGCACTGTGCCATGCCCAGCACTATGTGAATGCTTCTCTACTACTCATAGGGTTTTCAATGGCAGATTATTTTAGGATTGTTTCAGGAGTGGGCTAGCAGGTCCTTCTCTCATTTTGTGGTGATCAAACCCAGAGCCTCAGAGCATACAGAGCAGCACTCTACCAACTGAGCTAAACTCCAGCCCATGACAGGTCTTGTTGTTAGGTGCCTTTGAGTCAGTAGCCCACTCCTAGCGACCCTACATACAACAGGCAAAACATGATTGTCAGTGCTTCTCTGCTATTCATAGGGTTTTCAATGGCTGATTAGTTTTTGGGAGTGGGTTGCCAGATCCTTCTCCCAAGCATACAGCACCTGGTGTTGCCAGGCAGTCTCCCATCGAAGCACTAACCAGGTCCAACCCTGCTTAGCTTCCGAGATCTGCCAGGATCTGTCCACAGATGACAGCTCTTGTTGTTGTTAGGTGCCATCAAGTTGTATCGGACTCATAGTGACCCTCATAGCATTTTCAATGGCTGATTGTTTCAGGATTGCCTTGGGAGTGGATTGCCACGTCCTTCTCCCATTTTTACAGTGCTGGGAATCAAACTCAGGACCTCAGAGACTGCAGAGTGGCGCTCTGCCAACTGAGCTAAATCCCAGCCTCTGACAGCTCTTAGAAAACCTTAAATCTTCTAAGAAATTACTGATTTTAAAACTATTGTTCTAGCCACAGGACAAAGATTAAAATATTTTCTAAAGAAAAACTCAGCCTGCAGCTATAGCCCTGTGGCATCCGATCCCGTCAGATCTCAGAAGCTAAGCAGGGTCGGGCCTGGTTAGTACCTGGATGGGAGACCGCCTGGGAACACCAGAAGCTGTAGGCTTGGGAGAAGGACCTGGCAACCCCCTCCCAGGAATCAATCTGCCATTGAAAACCCTACGAACAGCAGAGAAGCACTGACAATAGTGTTTCCCCTGTTGTACGGAGGGTCGCTATGAGTCGGATACCGACTCGACGGCACCTAACAACAACAACAACAAAGAAAAACTCACTGGCACAAAGAAATTCTTCTCAGGAACTGGTCCACATTCCAGCCTTATCCTGAGACAGGTAACTTCCACAGACAGTTTGTTCTTCATGTTCAGGATAGGCAAGACCCAAAGACATGCCATTCTCAAGAAGCATCCCTTGACTAATCCAAGAACCTACCCTGGAGCTCGTAAGGAATTCTATCAAGACTAAAAAGCAACAAGCATAGTGGTGTACACCTACAATCCCAGCAATTAGGAGGCAAAGGCAGGAGTTTCAGGCCATCCTGGGCTACAACAGCAAAATTCTGTCTCAAAAAACAAACCAAAAACAACAACAACAACCAACCAAAGAGACTGAAAAGCTCAAATCAAGACCCATTTAGTCACATTCTTCTATCATCTGGCTAGACTGTAAAAAGATCCCCAAGAACCAGCTGATCACAGGTCTGGATTCCATATACCTTTTTCCCTCCAGGAACAGAACTCTTAAAAAATAATGTGAACCAATTCACAGAAGCTGGGTGAGTCTGCTTTGGAGACAAGTCAGCCACATGTGCACACTTAACAGTGGAAGCTCTTTTAACTGACGGTCACCTAACTGACCACTGACATCCAGCACTCTCTGTCCTCCCTGAAAGGCTCACCCTGACAGGCCCCTCCAGGATGCTACCAGATAGGCTACACATGGTTTAGGAATCAGCTGTGGTCCAGGGCCTGTTCATGCCCATCACTTTCAAATCTGTGATTACATAATTTAGTTTAATATTAAGTATACTAATGCCATATGCAACCAAAGTGCCTCTTGGAAGCAAGGATGAGTAGATTGTGTTTTATGTATTTTGGACATATTGTCAGGAGGGATCAATCCCTGGAAAAGAACATCATGTTTGGGAGAGTGGCAGGTCAGCAAAAAAAAAAAAAAAAAAGGAATACCCTCTACTAGATGGATTGACACAATGGCTCAACAATGGGCTTAAGTATAAAAAAGATCATGTGCATGGCACGGGGTCAGGTAGTGCTTCACTCTACTGTACATAGGGTTGCTATGAGTCAGACCCAACACCATGGCACCTAACAAAAATAAATGCCATATGAGCATAAAAAAACTTTTCTGTATATTTTCTATACTTTTAAATTGTAATGAACATGTTTTACTTTTATAAGGAAGGAGAATGGTAAAACAATCTTTTAAGGCTAAAAGTGACATAAAGATACACACATACCTATGATTATAAGGCTAACATGTGACCAGTGCTCTTAGGGTACTGGATCCAACCAGAATCAGCTCTGCAGTCAGAATGCCCACTCAGTCTAACCTCTTCCCATCTCTGAGGTCCATTCTACCATGGGCTGAGAGGGAAGACCTACTCCTGAAACACACCCAGCACCTGGCCCATAACGAAAGCTAAGTAAATATGTAATAAATTATTTCCCTCTCTGGGTCCTCACACACTTCCTACTAATGGCAGAGGGGCAGATCACAATTTCTACACTTCTAATTCCAAGATGATATAACCAACAACCAAAGAATCCTGACAAGCTATATATTTCTTATACTTGTTTTGTTTTATTTCCATAGTAGGAGATTGAACCCAGGGCCTCACACATTCTAGGCAAGTGCTCTACTACTGAGCTGCACTCTCAGCCCCTTTATTATTTTTTATTTTGAGACAGGGTCTCACTAAGTTGCAAAGGCTGCCTCTGTCCTCGAACTCATAATCCTCCTGCCTCAGCCTCGCAAGTCAATGGGAGTATAGTGCACCCACAGTACCCAGTTTGTTTTGTTTTTTTGAGATAAAATCTTGCTATGTTAACCAGCCATGGTAGACTTTAGGACTCTAACTCCTGAGATCAAGCAATTCTCCCACCTTAGCCTGCTGAGTAGCTCGGACTATAGGTGCGTGCCAGTGCACCTGGCTTGACAACCTACATAATTAGGAATATGAGGAAATACTTTGAGTGAGAAAAGAGATAGTTACATTCTGTCCCATTGGGTGGCAGAAACCACCCACTTATTGGGCAGAGTGGCTATGAAGATTAATCATGACAGCAGGCACTGACTGAGAACTCACCAAGAAGTGCTCTTCCTGCTTCACTGGGTTCACTCAACCCTCACAACAACCCAGTGAGGTAGATAAGTGGGGAAATTGAGGGCCACAGAGATGAAATTATGTCCCAAGGCTGCCCAGTCAAGAAATAAGGGAGCAGACGTAAGAGTAAGACAGACTAGCCCCAGAGCCTCCATGCTACCCACCACAGCACACCACCTGGCCTGCCAGTGCCTCACCTCCCGCAGCAAGCGTGCCTCCAGGAGCTCATGATAGGCTTTGGCAGACTCCTCAAACCTGTCATGTTTCTGCAGATCCAGGGCCTTATGGTATAAGGTAAAAGCTTCTGCTTCCTGTAAACCAAGACAGGAGATGTTTTCATACAGCACAAAAGTTTGTCTGTTTTAAAACAAAAATGTATATAAGGGTGGGAGGGGCTATAGCCACCATCATGTTAACTGTCAGTTTTACTCTCTGGAGTGGAAGAAATCCTAATACTCCAATTTCCTAAGACCTCATCACTGGGAGAACAGTCCCTTATAAGCCCCCCATGGTGACACAGCAATGCAGATACCAGAGTCTAGGCAACAACAGGAACAACACAAAGAGAGCCAGGGCATGGAGTAACAGCCTCCAAGGTTTGGGCCAACAGCCCTTTCAAGGTGAAATCCGAAGAGTGGTCACACAGGCCAGAATAACCAAGGGAATCCAAGAGAATGTGTCTGATATTATAAGAAGTATATATTGGTATCTGGTATCGCTCTCTACACTTCCTCATGTGGAGCCTCTAGAACCCTTGGAATTTCCTGAGTGACAGGGTAGATGTGAGAGTTTTCTGGTATTCGTAACAAGGTCCGTTCAATCACACCTGAGTTTATGTTAATGAGATGATAAGTGGCTGGGGTCCCTAGATAGCTTCAGGATAGAGCTGGTGGCCAGAGGAACGAACCACAATTAGAGGGTTAGAAATTTCAGTTCCCCCACCCACTACTGCCTTCAGGAAGGGAAGAGGAGCTGGAGACTGAATTGCTCCTCAGGGATTTAATCTGTCACACCAATGTAATTGGAACCTCTGTGAGAACCTGCTGGAAAGGTGGCCCCAGCTGGAGAAGTGGCCCTGGACTGAACAGGTCCTCATACACACTCACAGAACATATGTAATCCTCCTCAGTAGGACTGTCTCCTAGGGGAAATAGGTTTAGCATGACATGGAGAACTAGCCACCTTTCAAACGGAAATTTCCCCTAAAATCCCATTGAGGAGATGTCTGAATGCATTTAAAATGAAGTTCCAATGAGGCGTTGTGGCACATGGCTATAATCCCAGCAACTCAGGAAGCTGAGGCAAGAGGACTGCAAGTCTGAGGCCAGAGGAAGACACTGACAACCTAGCAAGACCCCATCTCAAAATAAAAAATGAAAAAGGGGCCAAGGGTCCTGGTCAGTGGTGCCTAGCATGTGTGAGGCCCTGGGTTCAACTCTCAATACTATCAAAAGTAACAATAATAATAATAATAATGATGATCTAAAAATGAAGCTCTAGCTACAGAAAGGAAAAGCAAGATCTACCTGTAGAGAAAGAAGATCTCGAAGTACATACCTGAGCCTCCTTTGTCTGAGTTTTGTGACTTTTAAAGCTTCCTTCGTGATCATCCTCAACTGTGGAGCTGGCATTTAAGGCTGCAATTCGAATCTAGAAACAGGTTTTAGAGGAAGAAAAGTATTGCATTCAGATGAATACAATTCTTCTCCAGCATAAAATCTATTCTACGTTGAAGACCTATAGGGGAATGACCCACAGATGAGCATCTAGGAAAAGCCAGGACAAGATAATGTCTCAGGGGGACCATGCCAATCTGTTTAGGAAGTACATCCTGGGTACTGTCTATTACAAAATGAATAGAGGCTGGACACACCCCACCAACAACTCAACTCAGTGGAAGACCCAGGAATTAGAATATCAGTTGCAATAAAACATGTTTATTTTGTGCTTTCCACCAACTGCGATGAGGCCTTGCAAGCACCTTCAGTGGCATCCACACCCTCCAAATGTATCCATAACCCTCCTTGGAAGAAGGTTACCCCCACAGAGAGAGCCATCTGGGTCCACCAGGAAAATGTCCCCCAACCCCAGGAATAAAATAACAAAATAACAAAATAGTAACAGTATAATTTTTAAAAAATGGCACACTGGCACCAGCACCACTAGCAGGGGTCAGTCCTCACCATGTTCAGAGATTCAGTACCACCCCTGACAATCGCTTCCCATCACTGGAAGAGGCTGTGTCAGGCCACCAGTCTCCTGGAAAGGGAAAAAGACAGATGGAGGAAGAGTCCAGAAAGAGGAATGTCACGGAGCCAAGATCCACCTATGGTTTAGAAATATAATGGGAAAAAAACATAATTAAAGATAGGCAAACTAGTTGGGAGGCTGCAAAAGGAGACAGAATTGGTAAGGATGTGGAGAAACTGGAACCTCAGGTATTGTCACTGGGAATGTGAAATGGTGCAGCTCCTGTGGAAAGCAGTGTGGCAGTTCCTCAAAATTCAGAACAGAGATAGTATATGATCTGGAAGTTCCACTTCTATGTATCTATCCAAGAGAAATGAAAACATGACCACACCAAAACCTGCTCATGAACATTCATAACAGCATTATTCATAACAGCTCCAAGGTGGAAACAAGCCAAATGTCCGTCAACTAACAAATGGACAAATACAATGTCATGTGTCCACATGAAGGGATATTATTCAGTCATAAGAAAAAATTCTGATATATGCTACAACATGGAGAAATCTTAAAACATTATGCTAAACAAAAGATTTCATGCACAGAAGAGTTCAGATTGTGTAACTCTAATCAAACTTTCCAGAAATAGGCAAAGTAGATTAGTGGGCTGGAGAAGGACAACTAGGCAGTGCTATGGTTTGAGTATGATTTGTTCCTTCCAAAACTCATGCTGAAATTCAGTCCCCAATGTAACAGTGTTAAGTGGTGAGGTGAGCTGGTGTGCTGGTGCACACCTATAATCCCTGCACTCCACAGATGAAGGTAAGAAGATGCTGAATTTGAGGGCAATCAGGGCTACATAGCAAGTTCAAGGTCAGCCTGGCCTACATAGCAAGACCCTGTATTAAAACAATACAGAATAGAAAAAGAGGTGACTAGGTTATTAAGAAGAATTAATACCTTTCTAGCAAGAGCAGGAAGTGAGTTCTCTCTCAAGCTTTTGGATCAGTTACAAATGGGTTGTTAAAAAGCAAGACTGACCACCATGTTTTGCCTCTTGACAAATACCCACTTTGCCTTTCCATTTTCCACCATGAATTGAAGCAGGAAAGGCCTTTACCAGATGTGGCCAATCTACCTTCGACAATCTCTAGACCCACGAACCAAAATAAACCTCTTTCCTTTATAAATTACCCAGTCTCAGGTATCTTATTATAGGAAAGAAAACAGACTAAGAGGGAGTGCCTACTTATATGTACAGGGTTTCTTTCTGGGGCAATGAAAATGTTCTAAACTGTATGGTATAGGAATTATATCTCAATAAAGTTCTTACTTAAAAAAAAAATGACTGGCTGTGGCTGTAGCTCAGTTGTAGATCACTTGCCTACACAAGGCCCTGGGTTCAACCTCCAGCACCACAAGGAAAAAAAAAAAAAAAAAAAAAAAAAAAAAAAAAAAAAAAGACTAGAGCCCAGAATGAAACAGTGGCAACAAGGATGGAAGGGAGAAATACCTGGAAGACTGGGCTGAAGGACTAGAAACTGGAAAGGACAGTATCAAATAAATCAGGGAGGGCCAGAAGAGGAGCCATTAAAAGTCCCACTTAAGATGGTGGTAGAAAGGGCCTATAAGGGTCTGGCAGACAGTGGGAAGGCACCTGAACAAACAGACTAAATACACGTTCCACTTTCATAAATGGTGTTTACAGCCATGACTTCTAGCACAGAATTCTACCACAGGCTCTGAGTTCTCCAAGGATTCTTGCAAGGAAGGAAGTGCATAGGTCTTTTTCACAGACAAGGGAGACTAACCTTTCCTAAGCCGATAGTTATTGTATCTCTCATCTTCTCTACTATGAAAAAAAAAAAAATAGTGTTGCTAGTTTAAAGTTTGGAAATTCTTTCTTCATCATAAGCTACAGCATGACAGATACTGTGACCAGGACACAATATGAAAAAAAAGGATATAGAAAACTATAGCCCTTCTGTACTGCTGGTGAGAATGTAATATGTTGTACATGTTGGGTAAACAAGTATGACAAAAAACTAAAAATAGAATGATTCTATGACCAAGCAATTCCACTTCTGTAGATATATCCAAAAGAACTGAAAGCAGAGACTTAAACAGACACTTGCATACTCACATTCACGTTATTACTGCTATTTTTACTGTTGTTGTTGTTGTTAGTTGCCATTGAGTAGGGTCCAACTCATAGCGACCCTATGCACAATAGAAAGAAATGCTCCCTGGCACTAGTGCTTCTCCGTTATTCATAGGGTTGTCAAAAGCTGATTGTTTCAGGATTGTTGCTGAGAGTGGGCTCCCAGGACCTTCTCCCATTTCTTGCAGTGGGGAGTGAACCCAGAGCCTCTGAGAGCACAGAATAGCACTCTACCAACTGAGCTAAACCCCAGCCCCTACTCACACTCACAATAGCCTGAAGGTGGACACAACCCAAGTGTCAATCAACATATGAATGGATAAACAAAATGTAGTATATACAAACAATGGAAGATTATTCAATCTTAAAAAGGAACAAAATTCTGACACCTGCTACAACATGGGTGAACCTGAACATGTGCCAAGAAAAAATAAGTGAGACAAAAAGACAGTGTATGTTCCACTTACATGAGGAAACTAGAACAGGCAGATACAAAAAGACAAAAAGTAGAATGGTAGTTGCAGTTGGGGCAGGAAGCAACAGAATTAGTAGCTAATGGGGATAAAGCTTTAGTTTTGCAAGATGAAAAGAGTACTAGTGGTAGATACTGGTGATCGTTGCAGACAATGTGAATATACTTAACACCACTGTACACTGAAAAATGATTAAAATGATAACTTCTGTTTATATATTTTACCACAATTAAAAAAAAACTGGTCCTAGAGATTTGGCTCAGTGCTTGAGGGCTTACCCAGCATGTGTGAGGCCCTGGGTTCGACTCTCAACACCACAAAAGAAAAGAAAAAGGGAATGATTTTTAAAAATTATCAACAGAAGACTTCACAATTAGGATAGAAACTTGAACATATTTCAAAGTACAAAGATGCTATTCTCAATTAAGTATCTATTAGACCCTGATCATACCAAGGAAGGCCAACAGCCCAGGACCCAGGCCAGCAGTGTGACCCTTTTTGATGAGTCTTACCAGGCAGGGCTCCAGTGACCACAGAGCCTACCAGAAACCTGAAGGGGCAGGGGAACCTATCAGCTCCACCTCATAGCCACTCTCTCCCACTCACCAGCTGGGCTCTGTGCACTGAATCACAGAAAACTCCCAATGCTCCTAAACATCACACAGCCTCCTCCCTAACTGCTTCCCTCACTCACAAGCACTCAGTAACTACCTACTGGTTAACCCTCTCTCTCTCTCTCTCTCTCTCTCTCTCTCTCTCTCTCTCTCTCTCTCTCTTTCTCTCTCTCTTTGGTGACTTTTTTCACCAATATCTAAAATTGGCTGTCCTACCTAGACTTGGAATTATAATAAAATATTGAAAGGGCATTGGATTTGGAATGGGCAGATTTCAGAGCATGGCCAGGCTCTCTCGCAAGATGCCTGAGTCTCTGACCCTTTACCAGCCTTGGTGTCTCTTTGAATAAAATGAGGACAATGGCCTCACTAGACTAGGAGCTCCTCTGCCCATAGATGGACAGACTCAACTAGGATTCTCCACGTCATGCCCACACCATGCAGATAACCAGAGGACCTCTACAACATTTAGCTGAAGGAAGCCAGTCAACTGGCCTTGTCTCCGCCACCCTGCTATCCCACAGAGGCAGGAGAAATCAGAGGGTGAACTCTTACCTCGCCACAGGCCTCTTAACCCACTGTCCATACGGCAGGTGCTAGTTCCAGGTTTCAGCAAGTCTTCCCAAATGTCAATGGAATCCTCACGGAAGAAAACAAAAGGCCAAGCAACGGCTAAGGGATCAGATCTCCATAGGGTGGTGATCAGGCCTGTGTACATGGGTAAAAGGGCATCAAAAAAGCCATCATGTGGGGCATCAAAATACTCCTGAAGGAGGGTGGTAAGCTCAGAGACAGACACAGGCTGCATAACTTAGCAAGACCCTGTCTCAAAATAAAAAATAAAAAATAGGCAGGGAGGGTGCAGTGCAATAGTAGAGCACTTGCAAAGTATGTGCAAGGCCCTGGGTTTAACCCCCATGCACTCCCTCCAAAACAAAAATAATAAATAAACGAAACAGAACAGAAAATAACAAGTGTTAGCAAGGATAGAGAGAAAGTGGAACCCTCCTGCACTGCTGATTAGGATGTAAAATGGGGTAGATACTATGGAAACTAGTTTGGTAGTTCCTCAAAAAGTTAAACACAGACTTGCCATATGACCCAGTAACTCTACTCTTAGGTATACACCTGAAAGAACAGGGCCTAAAGCAGATACAAGTATAGTGTATACATTATTAGCAATAGTCAAGATTGGGAAGCAGCCCAAACATTCACCAATGGATGAGTGAATAAACAAAATGTGGTATATTCATACAATGGAATATTACTAATCCATAAAAAGGAATGAAATCCTGACACCTGCTACAACATAGAAGAACCCTGAAAATATTACGCTATGTAAAATAAACCAGACATAAAAGGAGAAATATTGCATGATTTTCCTATGTGAGGTACCTAGAACTGGCAGAATGATAAAGACTGAAAGCAAAATAGAATTTAACAGAAGCTGTGAAGAGAGAAGAACGAGGAGCTACTGCTTATGGACACACAGTTTCTGACTGGGACAATGAAATTTTTCTGGAAATAGTGGTGATGGTTATACAACATCATGAATATACTTAATGACCCTCTTCACAAGAAGGTCAATTTCACTGATTGGAAGTAAGAGACAGTAAAGCCTTCGTTAAGCCATTCGTACAAGTCCCTAATTAAGGACCAAATGATTATGCTACCTTTGCACAGTCAGTATACTGCAGCCATTAAACATGTGTCACTGGGCAGGTGTTGCCTCTAATACTTAATATGCTAGAGGTGATGTTTTTGGTAAACAGGCAGAGCTTGTGTTTGCCAAGTTCCTTTTACTTCTTTGAATCTTTCCTGTATTTGCACCCCTGTGTTGGATTAACAGTTTGTTAATAGTTAATTAATACATATATTAAAGCTATTAAGTTGTTTAACTATCAAAACATGATGTTAGACATAGACTTGTGCAAGGAGAATTATGTTTCTTGTTACTAATATTAACAGTATAACTTCTACTTAATAGTAGAATTATCCAATATTTATTATAGGAATAGAGTTTGAATTTTGGAATTATATGGGGTTTAGTTATTAAGCTTTAACACTTTTTCAAGTGATGGCTGCTTTCAGGCCTACTAGGTATAATGGAAATGACTTATTCACTAAAATAGGTTGTTTCCTTAACCTAAAGAGCTGTACCTCTATAAGATAACTATTAAATTTACATATGCATTACAATTTGTTTAGGTAAATTTAAAGTAGAACTAAGATTCATATTTGGATAACCAGCTATCACCAGGCTCATTAGCCTTTTCACCGCTACTTAAAAATCATCCTACTATTCTGCAACATAGATGGGTTCATTCTAAAAACTATTCTTAAGTAGCTTGTCTGGTTTTGGGGTGTCTAACTAAGTTCACTTTGCTAGGGTTATTCTTGTTAATTCATTATGCAATAGGAACAAGTATTAATCTTTGCTTCATCTTACTGTAAAGTGATATTTCATCTTTCCCTTACAGTACTATTTCTATAGCGCCATTAAATAAATTTCTATCTCCTATACTTTATCAAAAATGAATGTTTTAGTTTCTTATTGTCATTATTAATTTAGTTTTCTTGAGTCTGAGTTAGCCTTAGTTCAAAGTATTTAGTATGAAATCTCCTGGGTGTGAACCAGGTGCTTTGTTTTAAGCTACACTTTAATTTTTCCAAGCACACTTTCCAGTATGCTTACCTTGTTACGACTTGTGGTTAAAATGAAAAGTATAGTATATCTTATAATTAAGAAATGGAATTGAACAAGCCAGGTGTGGAATTACATGTCTGTAATTCCAAGATTTGGGAGGTGAAAGCAAAAGGATAACAAGTTTAAGGCCAGTGAGACCCTGTCTCAAAAAAAAAAAAAAAAAAAAAAGTAAAGAAAGAAAAGAAAAAAGACATCAACAGACACTTCACCAAAGAAGACACACAAATTCTAAATAAGTACATTAAAAGATGTCATTAGTGGTTACAGAAATGTGGATTAAAATGAGAAGCTTCTGGGGTAAGATAGTGGTTTAGAAGCTTCCTCCAGGTGACTCCATAAATGAGAATAGTCAGGGTAACAAAGGATAGACTTTATTCCAAAGAGAGAAAGAGAGGAAGAGCATTGGGAATCACAAAAGAGGTGACAGTACAGCTGAAAAGTACAGAGGAACAAAGGCCATGCAAACAAAAGTAGGAATCAGCCTGCAGCTCCAGTCCCAATCAAAGGTAAGCCAGGCATCTCCAATGTGTTAGCTTGCGCTGCTGTGGCAAAAACTTGATAGGAATAAATTCAAGGGAGGACTGATTTATTGAAGTTCACAGTTTGGAGGACTTCAATCCACAAAGGCTGGGTAGGCGTGGTGGTGGGGCATGCTGTCACAGAGTATCACACATCTTGGTGTATCTGGAGCATAGAGAGCTTACGAGATCTGGGGGCCCACATAAAACCTCCAAAGGCCCACCCCTGGGACCCACCTCCCAAAGTCCCACAGCTTTAAGCATTTGGCACCCCAGGGTCCATAGTCCCACCATCTAGGGAGGAAGTGTTTAAACATATGACCTTTGGTTGTTGTTGTTAGGTGCCATCGAGTAGGTATCTGACTTATTGTGACCCTGCGTACAACAAGTGAAACACTGTTGTCAGTGCTTCTCTCTTATTCATAGGGTTTTCAATGGCAGATTGATTTTGGGGAATGGGTTGCCAGGTCTGTCTCCCATGACCTTTGGAGGATATCTTAAATGTAACCAGTGCCACTCAGTGAAAACAGACTGGCAGTCCTGGACACAGGACAAGCCCACAGTTCTTGCCAGCCTTAAACACAAGAGAAGGATTTGTTGTGATGTTGACTCTTCCTGCCTGACAGGCCAGTACTGGAGAAGAAATCCATTTTATCACTTCTCAAATCTCAGAATGCTATAGGCTTGTGCCATCTTAAGGTGGGCTTGAGAGAGGGTCTATTGGTTGAGACTGAGCTCCTCACTCAGGACCAGAAAACAAGGAACAGTTGAAACTCTGGGATCCTGGGGACACTCTGCCACAATGTCTAGGTGGAAGACAGCTACAGGAGAGAGGTGTGGAGAGGGAAAGGGTAGGACATGGACCCTCTGAGATGTTTAAGCAGCAGGGAGATCAGGTTGTGAAGTGTGCAGCAGTCAGTGGCCCCAACCTCTGTGGCAAGAAACAAACCCATCACCCAAGGATTACTGCAGAGACTGATGACCCTGAGCTTGAGGTAAGCAAACTGTAGGGCCTCTGGAACTGCCGCCCTCCTGCATGAGGTTTGCTGCCAGTTGGGACAGAGAGCTCTAGGCCCAGATCATGCAGATTGGCAGACTTCCACAAGCTCCTTCCTTCAGCAGGATCTAAAAGCACTGAGGTCAGCAGGCAGAGTGCCAGGTTCCCTCAGTCCTCCCCTCTAGGGCAGGCATCAATGCTATTTGCTTCCATTACTCTCCAGCACAATCAGGGCTTAAGCATTTGGCACCCCTGGGTGAAAAAAACTGGGGAGAGGGGATTCTGGGGCAAGTGGGAACCTCCCCAGCCTACAGCCCACAAAGTTCAGTGCAGCCAGCAGTAGCTCCTGGTACGCAAAGAAGGGAAACTGCTGCTGCTATTTGTTTTGTGTTTTTAATTTCAGTACTGAACAGCCGGACTGAGATCCACACACATGCTAGCCAAGTGCTCCACCACTGAGCTGCACCTCCAGTCCCTTGTTTTCTTATTATTTATTTTGAAACAGGGTCTGGCTCAGTTGGGCAGGCTGCTTCTGGCCTCAAATCTGAATTCCTCCAGACTCAGCTTTCCAAACTGCTGGAATTATAGGCATACACCATGGAGCACAGCCAGGGAAGCTTTTAAAGAGCATGTAACCCTGAAGTTGAAAACTGATCTTTTTTTTTTTTTTTTTGTGGTACTGGGAGTTGAACCCAGGGCCTCGCGCTTGCATGCTCTGCAAGTGCTGGACCACTGAACTGAACCCTCAGCCCAGATTTTTACTTTTTTTTTGAAACAGGGTCTCGCTAAGTTATGCAGACTGACTCTGGTCTCAAACTTGCGATCCTCCTGTCTCTGCCTCCCCAGCCGCTGGGATTATAAGCATGCACCACCATGCCCGGCAACAACTGATCTTTTATGGATAACACTGTGAAGAATGGGAATACCAGAGCACTTAATTGCACTCATGAAGAATCTGCACATGGACCAGGATGCAGTCGTTCAAACAGAACAAGGAAATATTGATTGCTTTGCTTAAAGTCGAGAAAAGTGTGCATTAGGGCTATTTCCTTTCACCATACCTCTTCAATCTCTATGCTGAGCAAATAATCCAAGAAGTTGGACTTTATGAAAAACACAGCATCAGGACTGGAGGAAGACTCATTAATAACCTGCATTATGTACATGGCACAACTCTGTTTGCTGGAAGTGAAGATTTGACACATTTACTGATGAAGATCAAAGAACATAGCCTTCAGTACAGATTGCGCCTCAACATCAGCAAAACAAAAATCCTTACAACTGGGTCAGAACAGAACTTCATGATAAATGGAGAAAAGATAGAGGTTGTCCAAGATTTTGCTTTACTTGGCACTATAACCACACTCGTGGAAGCAGCAGTCAAGAAATCAAAAGACGCATTGCATTGGGAAAAGCTGTTGGAAAAGACCTCTTTAAAAAGTGTTGAAAAGTAAAGTTGTCACACTGAAGACGAAGGTGGGCCTGACTCATGCCATGGTATTTTCAGTCACATCATATAGTTATTAAAGCTAGACACTGAATAAGGGAGAAAGGAGAAGAATTGATGCTATTGAATTATGGTGCTGGAGAAGAATATTGAATATAACATGGACTGCCAAAAGAACCAACAGAAGTGAAACCAGAGTGCTCCTTGGAAGTAAGATGGGCTACACTGTGTCTTATGTATTTTGGACAGGAAGGACCAATCTCTAGAGAAGGATATCATGTTGGGAGAGTGGCAGGTAAAAAAAAAAAAAAAAAGGAAAACCCTCAACTAGATGGATTGACACAGTGACTACAACAATGAGCTTAAACATAAGTAACTTTGTGTGCCTGGCACAGAATCGTGGAGTGTTTCATTCTGTTGTATATAAGGTTGCTTTGAGTCAGACTCAACTTGAGGGCACCTAACAAAAACAGTAATAAGCCTGCAATACAGAAGATACTTAAAGGAATCGTACAGAGGAGGAAGAATGACAGTCACAAACATGACAACTCAGGAAATAATAAATTTCACACACCAAAAGTACATCAATACATGAGGAGGAAAGAATCAAATATGTCCAACTCAGTAAACCAGCAAATCTCTAAGATGAATAGGAAGAAAAGAATAAACAAAATCCAAAACAATCAAGAAAAAAAAACCAAAAAAATTACATGAATCAGCAAATACTTCTCAATAATAACTCTAAATATAAATGGTCTTAACTCTCCAATTGCCTGCAGCCATACCACTGTGGCATCTGATTCCGTCAGATCTCAGAAGCTAAACAGGATCAGACCTGGTTAGTACTTGGATGGGAGACTGCCTGGGAACACCAGGTGCTTGGGAGAAGTAGGCTTGGGAGAAGGACCCAGCAACCTACTCCCAAAAATCAATCTGCCTTTGAAACCCCTATGAATAGCAGAGAAGCACTGACAGTAATGTTTCACCTGTTGTACGTAGGGTTGTTATGAGTCAGACACCGACTCAACAGTAGCTAACAACAACAACTCTCCAATTAAAAGATGCAGACCGTAGGGAGCATTGGCTCAGGCCTGTAATCCCAACTACTCAGAAGGTGGAGGCAGGAGGACCTCAAGTTCAAGGCCAGAGAAAGCCCTAAGTTAGTGAGACCCTGACTCAAAATAAAAAATGGGCTGAGGATGCCACCTAGCGGTAGAGCACTTGCTTACAAGTATGTGTGAGGCCCTAGGTTGAACCCTTAATTAATTAATTAATTAATTAATTAAAATTAAAAAATAAAAGATGCAGACTATACCAGGCATAGCAGCACATACCTATAATCACAGCACTTGGGAGGCTGAGACAGGAGGATTGTGAGTTCAAGGCTACTCTGGGCTACATAGGAAGTTCCAGGCAAGCCTGAGCTACATAGCAGGACCATGTCTTAAAAAGCAACTCTCCCCCCAAAGACACACACTGGGTGATTGGATTAAAAAATAGGACCCAGAATGAGGCACACTTACAATCCCAGTGACTCAGGAGGCTGAGGCAGGAGGATCACAAGTTTGATGCCAGAGGTAGCCTGCATAACTCAGCATAACCTATCTCAAAATAAAAAATTAAAAATGGGCTGGAGGTGAAGTCCAGTGGCAAAACACTTACAAAGTATGTGAGAGGCCCTGGCTTTAACATCCCAATACCATTGAAAAAAAAAAAAAAAAAAAAAAAAACAAGATCCCAATTGTTTGTTATCTGCAACAAACCTCAATGGCAGATAGCCACAGACTGAAACAGAAAGGATGGAAAACAATTTACCAACAGAGGGGAGGGAGTGGCAGAGAAGAGCTGTTCATCTCATAGCACACCAGGAAGCAGAGAGACTGAAAGCAGTAGCTGGGTATAAACTTCAAAAGCCCATGCCTAATAACCAACTTCTGCCAGCCAGGCCCAACCTCCCCAAACAGTACCATCAGCTGAGGATCAAATATTCACAATACTAGCCCATGGGGGGCATTTCAAATTCAAACTATAGCACAAGTGGAATCCAAAAACAAGCAGGAGAGCTATACTCCTACCTGACAAAGTAGACTTCAAGCCAAAATGAGTGAGAGAAAAAGAAGCTCATTACATATCAATAAATGAAATAATTCATCAAGATGTTGTTTTTAGGTACTGTCCAGTTGGTGTCCGACTCAGAGCGACCCTACATACAACAGGGGAAACACTATTGCCAGTGCTTCTCTGCTATTCATAGGGTTTTCGATGGCTGATTGATTTTTGGGAGTGGATTGCCAGGTCCTTCTCCCAAGCCTACAGCAACTGGTATTTACAGGTAGTCTCCGATCCAAGTACTAACCAGGCCCAACTCTGCTTAGCTTTTGAGACCTGACAGAATCAGAGGCCACAGTGCTATGGCTGCAGGCATCAAGAAGATATAACAATTATAAGCCGGGCGTGGTGGTGCACACCTGTAATCCCAGCGGCTCAGGAGGTAGAGGCAGGAGGATCGCAAGTTTGAGACCAGAGGCGGTCTGCGTAATTTGGCAAGACCCTGTCTCAAAAAAGTAAACAAAAAATGGGCTGGGAGTGCAGCTCAGTGGTCCAGCACTTGCAAAGCATGTAAGCGTGAGGCCCTAGGTTCAACCCCTAGTACTGCGAAAAAAAAAAGAAAAGAGATAACAATTATAAGTATATATGCAATGACCACAGGTGCCCTCAATTTCATAAAACAAACACTACTGGACATAAAGGGACAGGAAAGTCCAGATGCAATATTAGTGGGTGATTTCAATACCCCATTTTCATCAATAAATACATCATCCAAACAACTAGTTGACAAAGAAACTTCAGAGTTAAACTGCACGACAGCCCAGAATGGTGGTGTACATCTATAATCTCAGTACTTGAGAAGCTCAAGTAGAAGGATCATTAGTTCAATGCCAGGTTGATCTACATACCAAGATCCAGGCTAGCTTGAGTTACACAGTGAGACTCTGCCTCAAGAAAGAAAAGAAAAGCCAGGTGCAATGGCACACGCCTGTAATCCCAGCGGCTGGGGGGGAGGCGGAGGCAGGAGGATCACAAGTTCGAGACAAGAGGCAGTCTGTGTAACTTAGTGAGACCCTGTCTCAAAAAAGTAAAAAATGGGCTGAGGGTGCAGCTCAGTGGTCCAGCACTTGCAGAGCCTGCAAGCGCAAGGCCCTGCGTTCAACCCCCAGTACCACAAAAAAAAAAAAAAAGGAAAGAAAGAAAGAAAGAAAGAAAAAATAAACTGAACAGATCAAATGGACTTAATAGGCAAGCAGAGCATATTCCATCCAACAGCTGCAGAATACACATTCTTCTCAGCAGTCCATGGAACTGTCTCCAAAACAGACCACATTTTAGGCTATAAAACAAGTCTTAACAAATATGAAAACACAGAAATAATTTCTTTTATATTATTCTATTAGCTGTCATTATCGTAGCAGAAAAACCAAACAAAACAAACTTATGGAGGAAAGAGATTTATTGAGCACTCACAATTAAAAGATGAGTCCATAATGGTGTTAGGACAGATGTTAGCAGGGGTAGGAGGCAGGGCCCATGTCAGATGACCCTACATGTTTATGAGTAGAAAGGGGAAAGGGAAGGGGAAGAAGAGGGAAAGGGAGAGAGAGGAAGGGAGGGAGGGAAAGAGAGAGGGACAAAGGGAGAGAGGGAGAGGAGCCACAGGTCCAGGATAAAAAGCTCCTAAGGCCCACCCCCAGTGACTCACTTCCACCAAGCTGGACCCACCTCCCAATTTCCACAACCTCCTAGGACAGTGCCACCAGCTGGGGATCAAACAACATTACATTTGGGGGTCATTTTAGATCCAAAGCATAACAGTTATCATATCATAATTAAATAAAACTAGATCAATAGGAAAAGGAACTACAAAAACTATACAAACACATGGAGATTTAACAATGAACTCATGAAGGATTGCTGGGTCACTGACAAAGTAAAAAAAATTTTTAAATCCCTAGAACCAAATGAAAATGAAAATGAAAATACAACTTATCAGAACCTCTGCGGTATAGCAAAAGCAGTTCTAAGAGGGAAGTTTATAGCTATGAATGTTTACAGTAAAAAATCAGAGACCAACTGGCACAGTAGCATAGGTTTCTAATCTCAGCACTCAGGAGGAGAAGAAAGCAGTAGGCTCATGAGTTTGAGGCCAGCCAGAGCTAAAGAGCAAGACCCTGTCTCAAAATAAATAATCAAACAGAAACAACTCAAATAACTTCACGATGCATTTCAAGATCTAGAAAAACAAGAACCAAACCCAAAATGAGAAAAACAGAACCAGCCCAATCCAAAATAATAAAGATCAGAGTGGCAATTAATAAAATGAAGACTAAAAGTACAATACAAAGAATTAATGAGCTGGTTGTGGTGGAGCACACCTATAATCCTAGCTCTCAAGAAGCTAAGGAGGCCGGGCGCGGTGGTGCACACCTGTAATCCCAGGGCTCGGGAGGCGGAGGTGGGAGGATCACAAGTTCAAGACCAGAGGCAGTCTGTGTAATTTAGTGAGACCCTGTCTCAGAAAGTTTAAAAAAAAAAAAAAAGGACTGGGGGTGCTGCTCAGTGGTCCAGCACTTGCAAAGCATGCAGGCATGAGGCCCTGGGTTTAATCCCCAGTACTGCAAAAAAAAAAAAAAAAAAAAAAGAAGCAGCAGCTAAGGAGGATTGCAAGTTCAACGCCAGCCTGGGCTACACAGCAACTTTAAGGCCATCTGATCTGTATAGCAAGACCCTGTTTTAAAAAGGGGCGGGGGAAATAACAAAATGAAAAGTTAGTTTTTTGTAAAGGTAAACAAGATTAATAAACCTATAGTCAAAGTAACCAAAAGACAAAGAAAGAAGATATAAAATTAATAAAATTGAATAATAAAAAATATGATCGGGAAAACTGGATATCCTCATGTAAAATGAATAAAATTGAGCAGGGGACATTACCACAGATTAACCACTAAAACCCAGAGAATTATTAAGGAATGTTTTGAAAACTTGTTGTTGTTGTTAGGTGCCATCGAGTCGGTATCTGACTCATAGCGACCCTCATAGGGTTTTCAATGGCTGACTGTTTTGGGATTGCCTTGGGAGTGGATTGCCAGGTCCTTCTCCCATTTTTGCGGTGCTGGGAATTGAACTTGGGACCTCAGAGACTGCAGCGCAGCGCTCTACCCACTGAGCTAAATCCCAGCCCTTTGAAAACTTATTTCCAATAAAATGGAAAATCTAGAAGAAATGCCTAAATTTCTAGACACATATGATCTACTAAAATTCACATTTATAACAAGCAAAGAGATTGAAGCAGTAATGGTCTCCCTATAAAGAAAAGCCCAGGACTGGATGGATTCACCACTGAATTCTACCAAATCTTTAAAGAACTAACACCAATGTTCCTCAACACTATTCCATAAAATACCAAACTACCAAACTCATTTTGTGAAGCCAGAATCACCCTGATAGCAAAAACAGATGACACAACAAAAAAAGAAAACTATAGATCAATTTCTCTGATAAACACAGATGGAATAATTTTCAATAAAATACTTGCAAAATGAATTCCATACACATTAAAAAGATCACACCATGATCAAGATGGTTTCATTCCTGGGATGCATGATGGTTCACCACACACAAATCAATAAATGTAATGTTGTTGTTGTTATTGTTAGGTGCCGTCGAGTTGGTATCCGACTCATAGCGACCCTCTGTACCACAGGGGAAACACTATTGTCAGTGCTTCTCTGCTGTTCATAGGGTTTTCAATGGCAGATTGATTTTTGGGAGGGGGTTGCCAGGTCCTTCTCCCAAGCCTACTGCTTCTGGTGTTCCCAGGCGGTCTCCCATCCTGGTACTAACCAGGCCCGACCCTGCTTAGCTTCCGAGATCTGACGGGATCGGATGCCACAGGGCTATGGCTGCAGGCATAAATGTAATACAGCATATAAATACAATCAGGGATAGAGATCACATAATCATCTCAATAGATGCAGAAAACACCTTTGACAAAGTTCAACATCCCTTTGGGAAAAAAAGCCCTGAAGAAACTAGGAATAGAAGGAACATAGCTCAACTTAATAAAGGCTGTATATGACAAATCTATAGCCAACATTACAGCAAATGGGGAAAAACTAAAAGTATTTCCTCTAAAATTAGAAATAAGAATGGAGTCCACTCTCTCCACACTTACTCAATACAGTGCTTGATGTCTTAACCAGAGCAATAAGGAAAGAGAAAGAAATAAAAGGGATAT
Organism: Pedetes capensis; assembly: GCA_007922755.1. NCBI lineage: Eukaryota > Metazoa > Chordata > Mammalia > Rodentia > Pedetidae > Pedetes > Pedetes capensis. The sequence goes on from VMDO01003008.1 coordinate 59,153, forward strand.
AAATATGAAAGGAAAAAGTCAAATTATTCCTATTTGCAGATGACATGCTGCTTTACTTAAAAGACCCCAACAACTCCATCATAAAATTCTTACATGTGATAAACACTTTTTATAAAAGTAGAGGATACAAAAATCAACCTACAAAAATTAGTAGTTTTTCTATATATCAATAATGATCATGTTGAGAAAGAAATCAGGAAGACAATCCCATCCCAAATAGCAACAAAAAAAAAATCCTAGGAATAAACCTGGGAGGTGCAAGACCTCTATGATGAAAATGTTAAAATACTGAAGAAAGAAACTGAAGAAGATACTAGAAAATGGAAGAACATTGTGTTTATAGAATTGTTGTTGTTGTTAGGTGCTGTCGAGTCAGTATCCGACTCATAGCGCCCTTCATAGGGTTTTCAAGGGCTGACTGTTTCGGGATTGCCTTGGGAGTAGATTGCCAGGTCCTTCTCCCATTTTTGTGGTGCTGGGAATTGAACTTGGAACCTCAGAGACTGCAGCGCAGCGCTCTACCAACTGAGCTAAATCCCAGCCCGTTTATAGAATTAGTATCATGAAAATGACTATATTACTGAAAGTGATCTACAGACTCAATGTAATCCCCATCTAAAGTCCAATGACATTCTTCACAGGAAATAGAAAAAAACAATACTAAAGTTTATATGGAAGCACAAAAGACCCTGACTAACCAAAGCAATTCCAAGCAAAAAGAGCAATGCTGGAGGCACCACAATATCTAACTTTAAGTTACACTACTGAGCCACAGTAACAAAAACAGCATGGTACTGGCACAAAAACAGACATAAAGACCAAGGGGATAGACTAAAGGATCCAGAAATAAACCCTCATATCTACCGCCACCTGATTTTTGACAAAGGTGCCAAAAAACATACATTGGAGAAAACATACATTGGAGCCTCCCAACAAATATGGTTGGGAAAACTGGATATCCTCATGTAAAAGAATTAAACTTTCATCCTGTATAAAAATCAGTTCAAAATGGACCAAAAGCACCAGGCATGGTAGCGCATGCCTGTAATCCCAGGGGCTTGGGAGGTGGAGGCGGGAGGATCACAAGTTTGAGACCAGAGGCAGTCTGCGTAACTTAGCGAGACCCTGTCTCAAAAAGTCAAAAGAATGGGCTGGGGATGCAGCTCAGTGGTCCAGGACTTGCAAAGCAAGCAGGCGGGAGGCCCTGTGTTCAACCCCCAGTATGGGGGAAAAAAAAAAAAAAAAAAAAAAAACTACACTGGGATTCCATCTCACCCCTGTCACAATGGCTTATCATCAAGAAAGCAAAAAACAATAAATGCTGGTGAGGATGTGTGTGTGGCAGGGGTACACTTATACACTGCTGGTGAGAATGTCATTTACTCTACTGACTATAGGAATCCCTATAGGGGTTCTTCAAGAAACTAAAAATAGGCCGGGCACCATGGCACATATCTGTAATTTTATGGACTTAGGAGGCTAAAGTGGAAGGATTGCAAGTTTGAGGCCAGAGTCAGCCTGTGCAACTTATGGAGACCTTGTCTCAAAAAAAAAGAAAAGAAAAGAAAATTAAAAAGAGGATAGAGTGAACCTCAGTGACAGAGCACTTGCCTAGCACACTTGCCTGGAGGCCCTGGGTTAACCCACCACCACCACTAAGTATTATTTAAAAAATAAAAATAAAACTGCAAAAATAGAACTAGTATATGCTCCAGTAATATCACTCCTGGATACATAACCAAAGAAATCTAAGTTAGCATACATCAGAGATACTTGTACATCCATGCTTATTGTAGCACTAGATGTCTATCAACAGATAAATAAAGAAAATGTGGTATATATACAAAATGGAGTTTTATTCAGCCACACAAAAGAATGAAATTATGTCACTTGCAGGTAAGTGGATGGAACTGGACATTATCATGTTAAGCAAAATAAGCCAGACTCAGATTTTTAAAAAATAAGATATGAAAGTAGAAGAGGTACTATTTGGGAAGAGAAAGGGGACCAGCAGGAGTAGTGAGGGGTAGAAAAGAGAAGGTAATGGAGTAGTGAATGTGATGAAAGCACATGATATACATGTATGAAAAATGTCATAATGAAACTATTTAGTATAATGAATATATGCTAATTTTAAGAAACCATGAGAAAATACTCCTACATACCTATTATGGTGGCCAAATTTCTTCTACTTTGTTTCAACTGGCATATAATAACTGTACATATTTATAAGGTGGTTGTTGTTAGGTGCCATCAAGTCGTTATCAGACTCATAGAGACCCTACATACAACAGGCAAAACACTTTGCCAGTGCTTCTCTGCTATTCATAGGGTTTTCAATGGCAGACTGATTTTTGGGAGTGGGTTGCCAGGTCCTTCTCCCAAGCCTACAGTATCTGGTGTTCTCTGGAGGTCTCCCATCCAAGTACTAACCAGTCCTGACTCTGCTTAGCTTCTGAGATCTGATGGGATCAGGTGCCACCGTGCTACGGATGTAGGCATTTATGGGGTAAGGTGTAAAAATTCAATGCTGTACATAGTATGTGATGATTAAATCAAGATAATTAGCATTTCTCTTTCCTTAAATATTTATCATTTCTTTGTGCTGGGAAGAGTCAAATTCCACTCTTCTGGTACTTTATAAAATACATAATAAATTGTTGTGAACTACCGTCACCCTACCTACTGTGTTGTAGAACATTAGAATTTAAACCATCTATCTAATTGGGTTTTTGTTGTTTTTTGTGGTACTAGGGGTCTGAACCCAAGGTCTTGCACATACTTTTGCAAGTGTTCTACCATGAAATGCATTCCAACCCCTTTTTAAACTTTTTGAGACAGGGTCTCACTAAGTTACACAGGCTGCCTCTGGTCTTGAACTTGGTGGCTCACACCTATAATCCAAGCACTTTAGAGGGTGAGGCAAGAGGATCACAAGTTCAAGGCCAGCCTGGATTGCACAGTGACACTATGCGTCCAAAAAAAGAAAGAAAAAAATAAGCATGATAGCACTAGCACACTCTGTTGGTGATGTTTTGGAGAAATAAGTCCTATTCTCACACAAATACAAGCCTTCTTTTTGATGATATATAAGAAAATTACATACACACTTACATTTCAGCCCAGCAATTCTATTTCTAGAAATTTACCCTGAAAATATTCCTCCAACAATACAAAAATACATATGCACAGGGCCATTCATTGTGCAGCATTGTTAGTAACTGTAAGATATTGGAAGCAACCAAAATGGCCATTGATAGAAGTGTAGATGAATAAACTATGGGACATCCACACAAGGAAGTCATAGGCAGCTGTAAAAATTAATAAGAGAAAGCTCATAGTAGCATTATCCCTAAAAATCAAACAGTGGAAACAGGCAGGCACAGGGGCTCATGCCAATAATTCCAGCAACTTGGTAGGTAGACATAGAAAGATAACAAGTTCTAGGCCACAGGCAGCCTGCACAACTTAGCAAGACCCTGTCTCAATATAACCACACTAAAGGACATGAAGGAAAGAACTTCCCTAAGTAGCTGAAAAACAGTATTTTGACTGGATACCGTAAGGCTAAAGACAAAAAGAACCGTGATTCCATGGTTAAGACTGAGAAAATACAAGATGAGACTAGAACACCTTGCTGTGTTATAAGTAAGTGCTCAAAAATAATGAGGGCCCATTGATAGGGCACACAGAAGCTAACCTGAAGGAGATCCTAAATAGCCAATGTAGAAACAGTAAGCAACAAAATAATACTAGATTTTAACTCACAGAATGAAATAAATATCTATGGTTCATAGTGATACAAATAAGTAACCAAATAAATGAGAGAATAGACAGCTCTTTTTTCAGAAGACTTTTTATTAATATATGAAGCAGGAAAGAGAATGGATAATTAACTGCACTTAGGCAAACACCACAAGATCCACAGATGACAGCTAAAGTCAGTAGGCATGAGTTTTGTAGAGACTAGAATTTTTTATCCTCTCAAAGTATCCCTCCCAAGGTCCTTATTAACTAGATACAGAAAGACAGTAACTTTTCAATGTAGAAACCTGGCCAACACCAACACAACCGATCAAGGTAAGTATCACATATAATAAGACACATCAACATCTTGGATGCCTTCATGGGATGTGGTAAGGACACAAATATAATGTTTGTGATATTCAGGCCAAAAATGCATATTCTTACTCTAACTATGAGAAAACACTGGACAAACCCAAAGTGAGGGACATTTAAAAAAATAATCAATTCCCAGTGCCCATAAATTTATTTCATAAATTACTGATCAATATTCTTTAAAAGTATCAAGGCCACAGGAGACAAGAAACGATTAGAGAAGTAATTTGGACTACACGATACTAAGGAAAAATGCAATATGGGATCTTGGTCAGTATCCTGGAATGAAAACAGAAGCTAGGTGGAAAAACTGATAAAATTCAAATCACGTCTGTAGTATAGCTAATATTAGTATTATACCAATGTTAGTGTCTTGTGCTTGACAATGGTACTGATTGTGTAAGATATAAACATCAGGAGAAACAGGGTAACGGATAAAAGGGAACTCCGTATTTCTGTTGCAACTTTCTCTAAATATAAAATCCACTGGGCAAGGTGGAACAAGGTAATCCCAGCAACTCAGGAGGTGGAGGGAGCAGGATCACAAGTTTGAGGCCAGAGGCAGCCTGCGTAATTTAGTAAGACCCTGTCTCAAGATAAAAAATAAAATCCTATCTCAAGATAAAAAATATAATATGGGCTGGGAGTGCAGCTCAGTGGTAGAGCCCTTGTAAAGTATGTACTAGGCCCTGGGTTCAGCTCCCAAGTATCACAAAAAATAATAAATAATCCATTTAAAATTTTAAAAATTTAATAATAACCATTTGAGATTATACACTTATCACCCTATATGGAAGCAATTCAGACAGTAATCATGTATTTATCATTCACCATGAACCCCAAAAAGAGCTTTAAAAAAAAACAGTTACAGGGGGAACCTATATGAATAATGTACATCAAAATGCATATATGTAAATGCCACAATAAAAAGCATGTCAGAATGGAAAAAAAAAAAGTTACAAAATAAAAATGAGAAATTCAGGTTGGAACAAGAAGTGTTCTGGATTTCAGAATTCCTCTGGATTCTCAAATATTTGCATATGCATAATGAGATATTTTGAGTATGAGCCCCAAGTCTAAATACTAAATTCATTTATGTTTCATATACATCTTATATACACAGCCTAAAGATAATTTTATACAACATGTTTAATAATTGTGCACATGAAAATTTTTTGTTTGTTTTTGTGGGAGGGGTTGTTTTGGTTTTGTTTTGGTTCTTGAGACAGACTCTCACAGTATAGCCCAGTTTGGCCTCAAACTTGCATCAATCCTGCAGCCTCAGCCTCTGAAGTGCTGGGATTACAAATGTGCACCACCACACTCAGGTGTAAGAAAGTTTTTTGGTTTTTTTGTTTGTTGGTTGGTTTTTTTTTTTGTGGTACGGAAGCAGGGTGGGGGGTGTTGAACTCAAGGCCTAGATGCTTTGCAAGTGCTGGACCACTGAGCTCCACGCCCAGCTCATTTTTATACTTTTTGACACAGGGCCTTGCTAAATTACAAAGACTACCTGTAGTCTTGAACGTGTGATCCTCCTGCCTCTGCCTCCCAAATCACTGGGATTACAGGCCTGTGCCACCGTGCCCAGCAAAAGAAAGTTTTATGATGTGGAATTTTCTACTTGTGGAGTCATGTCTTTATTCAAAGAGTTTCAGATTTTGGAGCAGTTCAGATTTTCAGATTGGGGTGCTCAAACTATAATTATTTCTCAGATTCCCAGCCCAGCAGTCACATTTCTCTCAGAACAGCACATTCGCCACTTTAAGTTCACAAATTTTGTTGTTGTTGTTGTTGTTTTTGTTAGGTGCTGTTTAGTCGAGTCCAACACATAGCGACCCTCATAGGATTTTCAATGGCTGCCTGTTTCGGGATTGCCTTGGAAGTGGGTTGCCACGTCCTTCTCCCATTTTGCAGTGCTGGGAATCGAACTCGGGACCTCAGAGACTGCAGAGCAGGGCTCTACCAACTGAGCTAAATCCCAGCCCTCACAAGTTTTAGAACTCTTTAAATATGGTTTCTATGACCTAAGAACTCATAACAGAGAATAGCACTTTAGGTTTCTCAGCTCCTTCATCCAGAATGAGAAGTGGTGGTGTTTCCTGGCCTCCTCTGGCCTAGGAGTCCAGAAGCCAGCGTCTTAAAGCTCAGCTATGGCAAGACCTATCTGTGTGACTGACTTGGCATAGGTGCCCTCTCTAGGTCCATTTCTTCTACTGTGTGAGGCTCTGCACTAGACAAGGTTTCTACAAGCTTAACCAGCTCACTGCTTTTTGTATAGTCCAGGAGCACAGAATGGTTTTTAAATTTCTAATGAGGAAAAAATTCATGAAAAATTAAAATTACATAAAAATTATGTAACATTCAAATGTCAGTACCCACAAATAAAATTTTAGTGGTACACAGCCATTCTCTTATGCACTGTCTTTGACAGTATGGACGCTACAACACCAGAGCTGAATAGACAGAGTACAGCCCCCAAAGCCTAAAATACTTACCACTAAAAGTTGTTGTTGTTGTTCTTGTTCTTGTTGTTAGGTGCTGTCAAGTCGGTATCCGACTCATAGCGACCCTCTGGGTTTTCTATGGCTGATGGTTTCGGGATTGCCTTGGGAGTGGATTGCCAGGTCCTTCTCCCATACCACTATAAGTATTTTATACTTATTACATACAACACACTATAATATGAACATAATTACATTTACAAAAATTTTGCCAGCCCCTGAAGGGGATCCTCCTAAGGATATTCTATTTCTAACCACAGTAATGAATCACACAGAAGGACCTTAAGCACATGGAATCCGACCCACCCACACTTATGACTTGTAATTATTCAAGTCCTGAAGAGTTCAGTGGGGCCCAAATCCTCCTGTGCAGACATCTGGGGGTGTCAGGTGACCTCTATCTACCTAGGGCCCGCCTCCTCCTGAGAGCCACTGTAGCAGAATGGTCAGGATTCTCGGCTGGAGTTGGGCTGACCTGCTGGGTGACTTTAGGCAAGTCATTTAGCCTTCCCTTTGCCCGTTTCCACCCCTGTAAATGGCACCTTTAACAGCACTCACCTCGCAGGGATGTGAGTGAAACCACAGGCTTTGCACCCAGCAGACGCAGAATCAGTGGTGGCTCCTGCTGTAGTCACTGCAAACCACCGCGGTCCTAGGCACCTCACGGCGGCGACAAGGGGCTTGGGGAGGCCTGCGAGGGAGGCAGAAGGGCCCGCCTAGTCCCTCGCTGTCCCTGCTGGTACCTCCGGGGGTGCCAGAGGAACCCCTGTGTTCCCACGTGCCTTGATATCCGGCCCGCAGCACTTCCGGCCCGCGCCTCCGTCTACCAGAGCAGCGTCCTCCACCCTGACGCTGCCCCCAAACCTCCAGCCCTATGACTTACCAGGCGTCTCCACGGCAACAACCCATCCACCCTGACCCCCCAGCCGGCCGGCTGCGCGCCTGACAATAAGGCCCGTTCCCATTGGCTCGGGTGCCGGCCTTTCCAGCCAATCAGCGTGGGCATACGCGCCACTCGCTCTCTGGGGCGGGTTCACTGACCCGCGCTTTTCAGTGTGCTCCTGTCAAATCCCTGGGGCACCAGTCTGGGATTTGGGACCGACGCCTGTAGGTTTCGGGGCGTTGCGTTCTGTCCTCGCGTTTATGGGGGCTCAGAGCGTCAGCTCGTAATGGGACTCCCGGTTCCATCACTTGCAGTACTCTGGAAGCGTGAGTTCCTCGCCTGGTCCTCAGCAGTCGCTAAATTATGGACTGTGTATTCTTGTTACAACCTGGGACAGGTGTTGTAAAGGCATTGGAAACCTGGGGAACGCTTGGACAGAACTAGGAGCGGAAGAGCTTTCTCCCTCATTGTATTACCCGTGCCTCACGGCTTTTTTTTTTTTTTTTTTTTTTTTTTAGAATTGAAACCAAAAAGCACAAATATTGAGACAAAGAAAAAAAATTACAAGACCCTATAAATGAAACAAGGTGGACGGGTAGTGTCAGAACTCAAGCTGAAAAGAGGTTGCATATTGGTAGGCTTCTGCCAAGCGTCTCAAGTGCAAGAGGTTAATATCTTGGAAATTAATACTAAAGCATTTTAGAAAAGGGCTTCACACCAGTGGAATTCATAGCTGCTTGAGTCCTGTAAGAATGAGTTAAATAAGAATGAATGTTATGGCCTTTTACTTGGTTGTTGTTGTTAGGTGCTGTCAGTCGGATAGCGACCTTGTACAGCAGACGAAACACTCCTCAATACTTGGGCCATGCATGTCACTATTGTCAGTACTTCTCTGCTATTCATAAGATTTTCAATGGCTGATTGTATTTTTGGGAGTGCCAGGTCCTTCTCCCAAGCCTACAGCACCCAGTATTCCCAGGACATCTCACATCCAAGTACTACCTAGGCCAGACCCTGCTTAGCTTCTATGACCTGAAGAGATTGGACACCACAGTGGTACGGCTGCAGTTAGTTTTGCTTTTTTGTTTGTTTACCTTAAAGACAGTACTATATATATTTTTAAATTATATATATATATAATTTTTAAAAAGTAAAGATAGTACAATCATGCAGAATAACTCAGAGAGTCAGTTCACAACAAAATAAAAGTTTTATTGGTATGCCAGGAGATACAAAAATTACATCATCAACCTTGACTTTGAGAAAAGTATAACCTGCATAAAGTAGGTTGGGCAACAGACAGCAGAAACAGATGGTTTGAAAATTGCATGTACGACATGCACCTCAGATCCAGCTCCTGCTGCTGAATTGTATCTTGAAAGCTGCATTGAGGTGAAATTTTTGGCAAAAGGTAGGAAGGGGCAGGCACCTTGGCACACACCTATAATCCTAACAACTTGCCAGAGGCAGTCTGGGCAACTTGGTGAGACCCTGTCTAAAAAAAAAAAAAAAAAAAAAAAAAGAGGTTGGGGATGCAGCTTAGTGAAGTTGTGTGGGAAGAAGCTATGTGGAAAGGGTTCAAAGGTAAAAAACATTGATTATGTCAGAGCCACAGGCAATACAGCGTTACCAGGAAGCAAAGCACAGGGCCACTTTAGGAGAAGAGAATATTATAGAGGTAGGAAGGTGCCAGCCGCCAAAAGCCAGCAACTATCACTCTCATTACAGTGGAGTGGACAGGTTTAATATGGGGAGAAAGTCACCTTATGGTCCTGCTGAGAGTTGCGCCTCAATCCCATCCTCAGGCACTGCAACCATTCATTTACATTCAACCCAAAAATGTTCCTTGAGCCACTCTGGAAAGTAAGACACTTGCAAAGCACCTTGACAGAATGAATGAGTGCAGAAACAATTGAAACAGCAAGCCAGGTAAAGAAACTCCAAGATCTAGTTTGTTTGTTTGTTTGTTTGTTTTGCAATATGGGGGAGGGAAGGCTGAATCCAGGGCTTCATGCATGCTAGGCAAGTGCTCTACCACTGAGCTGCACCCAGGCCCCTTTTTACTTTTCACTTTGAGATAGAGGCTCACTAAGTCCTGCAGGCTGCCTCTGGCCTTGAACTCATGATCTCCCTCGCTAAGATTATGGGCATGTGCCACTAAACCCAGCTCCAAGATCTAACTTTTAATGAGAAACAGTGGTTCAGTACAAACACAGCAGGCACAGGAAGAGTCCATTGGAAACTAATTTTATTAACTATGTTGACTGTTGTTGTTATTGTTGTTAGGTGCCATAGAGTTGGTATCTGGCTCACAGTGACCCTATGTACAACAGGCAAAACACTATTGTTAGTGCTTCTCTGCTATTCATAGGGTTTTCAATGGCTAATTTTTGGGAATGTGTTGCTGGGTCCTTCTCCTGAGCTTACAGCACCTGGTGTTCCCAGGTGGTCTCCCATCCAAGTACTAGCCAGGCCCAACCTTGCTTAGGTTCTGAGATCTGACTGGATCGGACCCCACAGTGGTACGGCTGAGGCTATGTTGACAGTACGGCTTGAAAATCTCAATTTAGTCTTTCACTGGTGCACTAAAGACAGGGATCATCAAACCCCTAGCTGTGCAAGGAAGTAGTGTCTAAGGGTCATGAGCTGTAAACTCTAACTGGAACATCTGGAAAGTTACAGAGATGGAAACTTCCTTTGGACTCTCCCCATCACTCCTGTAAACACTCTGAACAGCAAAGGCATGAAATTGTACTTAAATGGGATGGAAGAGGGCATTCATTCAGTTTCTAGTAGTATGTGGGGACATGATTTTGCAAGGTGCACACCTCCAAGAATTCTCAGTAAGTGTCAAGGGAGAAGTCTACTTTCTTAAAATGATCACAAAAAGCCCCTGAAGTCTAGTCAGCTATAACCTAGGCCACCCCAAGCAGTGTACAGGAGCAGAATACAGGATATTTGCAGAATGTGCAGAAAGTCCCAGGCTAGACAAGCTTCCCCTAAGTCCCTACTAGCCTGCCTATGGGTAGGGAGAGCAGAACTTCCAGGCCCAGCCTTCTACAACCTCCAAATCTAAGCACTACAAACATATCAAACAAAAGCCCTGCAGATAGGAAAATGGCCACCTTCATGATCCCCAGGTCTTCTCCTTAGGAACCAAACTCACTCCCCACAGTGACCCAGGATGCCAGGGAAGCAGTTAAGGAGGTAAAGAAGTCACGTTTGAATGATGAAATTCTCTCCATTTATTTGGCACGAATGGGGAAGAGAAGGATTGTGCATTTCTGCATGGGGTAAAGGGCCTCTGAAGCTGGTGTCCACAAGACTTCAATTCTGTCAGGGGACCTCTCTGGAAAGGGCAGCTGGCTTATAGATTTGCTGAGTCCTTTGTGCCAGTCATAGAAAAGTAGCCACTGTTCCATCCTTGCCAATCTGCCAGAGCTCCAGGGGGTAAAAGTGGATAATTATCCTTCAAGAAACACAGAAAAAGATGTCATCTCCTTGGCAAACTCCTCATCCTGCAAGGCCCCCTACCAGGCATTCCAACTGGGGCTCTCAGGCCAGCCCAACAGCAGCTCATGAGGCATTCAGCCAGCCTGTTCACCCCAGTAATTACCTCCCATTGACTCACACAGGGTAGTGGGATGATCAAGTGCAAGGTGGTGGCTGCATATGGGCATGGCCCACCTATGCCATAGAGTGGCCTCAGTGGGTATGCTGTGTGCTCAACGGCATCCATTTCTGTGGGTTCACAGGGGCAATCCTCCACCTCCTAACTGTAGGCAACCTGGAGCATGCCCAGTGCATCTGCCACTTTAGTTTTCTCAAAGCCTAGCTCATGGGCATGCACGGGGTGACCCTGATTAACATCTGTGCAATGAATGAATGTTCCCCCATAATAGAAGTGACAGGAAGTTCCTAGTGAACAGCAGCAGGGATTGGGATAGCCTGGCAGGGATTATGGGAGATGGCAGGGCTGTTTCTCCATCTGTCAAATGAGCATAACACAGACGTCCAACTCATGGGAGTGGCAAGTCTGCACAAGAAGGCCATGGAAGGGCTTGTAAGGATCAGGTGGGATTATGGGTGGAGATTCCTGGCACATGGTAAGCATTATTCGTAAGCATTGCTGTTAGAATTATAAACTTTCTCCAGCTTGAGGACAGGATCTGAGAACCCATCATGGGTAGCTATTCCTCACCAGCCTTCCTGGGCCAACTGGGGCTCCATTCTGGAAAGCCCTTTCAAGCTTCTCATGCCCTTAGTTCCTAATACATAGACAAGGTTCAGAAATATTTGTCTCCCAAGAGGAATCTTTTACCATGCCACAGAGTGTCAGACTTGGGGAATACAGCCCTCTTGTTGTGGGGAAGGGATACCATATAGCCTGTCCCCTTTTATTCACAGGAGAGGTGGCTGAAAGCTAGAGATGGCTCAAGCTGGACATGGTTAATATCCAGGTTTGTCTTGGGTCCCCCACCTGGTCAAGGGTCCAGAACCTGGGTGTATGATACCTGGACTAATACTCTTTTCATTACTCCATGACCTGCCCCACCTGCTTTCCCTGGGACCTGGTTGGCCACTGTTCCAAAGGTCACTGTACCAAAGGACATACCCAGATCTCCTTTGCACCAGACTGGAATAGCTCTTGAAAATCAAACTGGCTTCTTTAGGGTAATAACATCCTCTTACCTTGCCAAGTGTCTAGGCAAATACACTGCACAGGCCATCCCAGTCACCCTTGCAAGGCCACTGAAGAGCGGTTTAAGAGCCTTCCCAATGCACAGATAGAAACACTGAGGTCCCAGGAGCCAATCCTTGCCCAGGTCTCACAGTATGAAAATAAAACACTAATGAAAGCAACATTGAGAGAGCTTTACCAAATGGATTTGCGAATGACTTCTGAAGCCCATTATCTAGAATCTGAACTTAGGTCATCTCCACCCTTCAATCACAAGCATTTGACACAATCTGAACCCTGAACCACTGGATAAATTATACTGTACCCAGAGACTCGAGATGCATGTCAAGCAGTTATCAGACTTGTTTTATGGACTTTTTAATAAACATACACTTTCTTTACCTTCTACCCCTCAAGCAGCCCCTGTTCTTAAAGAAGGTTCCTACAAAAGTATTTTTATTGTTTTGTAGTAATGCAACACTACTTGCCCACATAAAGTCCCACTTTCTTTGCCTTCCTCAGAACACTGGGTCAGGGCTGTCTCCCGGGTTACAATTTCTAAACCTCCAAATAAAGTTCTTTTTACAGCTTCTGAATTTGAATTGGTCAATAACAGGGGCTACTGCAAAGTCAGAAATTCATTCAGTCCAGAAGATAGACCCATCAACAGAACAAAGGAGTCAAGAGGCCCAAGGCACTAGATCTAGATGTATCTCTGTCCTCCGGCAAGGGAAGGAATTTAATTTTTCCCCACTTCATGAGGGGACTGAGGCAGGATCTCTGCCTCTGGTTGCACAGCAGTCCCAAACAGGTCCTCCCCCAACCCTTATATACCGGTCCTGGTCCAGGGCCAGCTCCTTGGTGAGGAACTCAAAGAATCGGGCGCTGTGACCACGGTTCTGCTCCGGAGTGCCCACCACGCCAATAGAGGACACCATCAACTGCACGCAGGGTTCTGTGGAGCCACACCGAACCATGGTCAGGCCGGGCCGCACTGTCACGTTCACGAGCTGGGGATTATAAGAAAGTTTCACCTGAAGCTGGAGCTACTGGGGCAACACTGGGCACCAGGGAGCGTGGGAACCGGGATGCAGGCAGAGGAGATCAGGTGGCTGGGGTCCTTGGAGGACGCCTCAGAGTCACTGCTGGGGAGGGCGACAAGGGGCAGTGGGAAGGAGGACCTATGGGTTCATGGTCAGATCAGAAGTTGGTGGGTGGATTGGGAGTCCCTGAGGAGAAAAGTCTGGGTCACTGTGGGAGGCGGGGCGTGGACAAAGTTCGAATCCTGGTCCCCCACCCTCACAGCCCCCAGGGCACCCTGAGTCTCGCTCACTTCCCGGGGTTTGCCCAGGATGGCGGCGGCGGCCGCGCAGAGCCGCTTCTCTAGCCCCGCGGGCACGCGGTTGGCTGGCAAGTTCGTATCCAGCTCAATAGTTGGCATGCCTGGCGGTGGAAGGAGAGAGAGTGAGGATCGCGGAAGAGACGTTCTTAGTAGAGCCGGGACTTACTTACAAAGGGTAATGAAATAAAGAAGAGGGGCGGGGCGCCACGACAACCGGGCTCCTGGTTGGCTGGACAGAGACTCTCCACTCCCCGATTGGCTGCCGGCCTACATCTCAACTTCGGCGGACTCGGGCAGGTCGGCTGGCACTGATTTCAGGTAGTCCTGTTGCCTTGCACACGACAAGACTTTGGCCCCATTAAGGACCTTCCCTTCCCAGCCTCCGTCTGGGCTGGTGATGATTTTCCCTTTGCTCCGGCTTTCCAAGGACCTTTGAATCAGGTGCCCGGTTCCTAAGCCCTATTTACAAAGAGGTCTTAACATTCCCAACACACACACACACACACACACACACACACACACACACACACACACACACACACACACACACACACACACCCCAGTAGGACATTACCCAAGCTCCACCATTAAATCCATGCCACAGACATTTTAAATTTTTTTAAGTCATTTGCCACCACCTCAAAATCCGACTTCATATTCAATATGGAAATCTGAGCTTTCTTTAAACAGAAAATCTGGTGACAGGAGATGGTTGGTGGGGCTGGGCAAGACCATCAGGCTAGACCATCTCAGCCTGGTTCCCACAGACATCTGCCTTTGTAGTCTCTTATGCCTGATGTTAGCCTTGTTTTAGCTCAGTGGGTAAAGCACTGCTCTGAACTTTCTGAGGACCCAGGTTCGATCCCCAGCACCGCACAAACAGAAGGACGTGTCAATGCACTCCCCAAGCAACCCTGAAACAATCAGCCATTGAAAACCTTATGAGGGCCCATTATGAGTTGGACTTCACTCAACTGCATGTCACAACAGTGCCTGATGTTGAACCACATTCCACCAGAGGGTGGCAGAGTGTGTCATTTAAGTCACAGAAATGAGTGTGTTAGTTCAACATGATTCTCATCAGTATGGCATAGTCATCTGAATTGAAATTTTCAAATATAATTAAAACTGTGTGGGTGTATATATATAATTTCAATTATAAATATAAATTACTATATAAGTGTGCATGATGAAGGAGGCACTGTGGGAAGTCAAGGAAGCCAAAAGACTGTCATTCTCTTCCCTGTCCCAGTAAGTTTATTTATTAAATGGCAGCTACAAAAGGGTCTGGGACACAAGACAGGTAGTTTGTGGGAGTCCGGAGAGAAAATGTTAGGGACAGGTGGCAATTGTGGGATTCAGAGTTGGTCATAGAAAAGGCGCTGTTCAGGGTTAGGGGTAGGCGTGGGACAGCAAGGCTGTTCAGCAGCACTGGAAGGGCCAGTGTATAACCAAGGACTTCCCTCCCTGCAAGGGAGTTTGCCAACCAGCCCTGCACCCCACCTATGGGAGACAGCATCACCTCTGAGACCTGAGGAGACCTAGGGACAGAGATCATTCCTGATCAGACATCTGCTCCCCCAATCCAGCCCCATCAGTGACATATGCTCAGCCCAGAGGCATACAGCCTGTTCCCTGCCAGGCCTGAGGAAGGGAGGCACTGGGGTTGAGGAATCCAGAGGGGTCACCTGACCAAGCCTGGGGCTGAGGAAGTCAGGGAAGTCTCCCCAGGGAAGCAGTAGGGTTCCAAATGCCAAAAGATCAGGAGGGGCACTAGGGAGAGGAAGCAAAGAAGAGGATAGATGTACATGAGCCAAGGCCAGGAGGCCAAGGTGGGATCAGGACAAGAGTCTGAAAAGAGTGCAGCCAGAAGGGGGCAGAATGGAGGGGGGGGCAAGGTCTTCACTGCCAAGTTCAATGATTTGTACTCTAGCTTCAGGGCAATGAGGAAACCTATTTACAGCAAATGCTCCTCCAGAAACAAGGTTCCCTACCTGCAGCCAGGCAAGAGCATGTTCATTTCATGCTTCTTCATACACAGGACTCCACTATGTGACAGACACATAAGAAATACTCTGCAAATATTAATTCTGAGTATGCCTTCCCATGGTATATGCACACCTGATAAGTAAAAATGGCATGTGCATCTTGTATTGATATGCACTTACTTGCTTATTACTAAAGTAAAGCATGATTTTACCCATTCAGTAGCCATTTCCCTCTGTTCTTTCATTAAACCCTTGCTGGGTTCCTTGGTCTATGTTTCTCCCAGGTCATTGTCAAATGAGGTTTGTTTTGTTTTTTGTTTTTTGTTTTTTTTCAGTACTGGGGGTTGAACCCAGGGCCTCGCGCCTGCATCCTCCACAAGTGCTGGACCACTGAGCTGCGCCCCCAGCCCAATTTTTACTTTTAGAGACAGGGTCTTGCTAAATTACAAAGACTACCTCTGGTCTCAAACTTGCAATCCTCCCGCCTCTGCCTCCCGAGCCGCTGGGATTACAGGCGTGTGCCACCACGCCCAGCGTCAAATGAGTTTTTAAGAGCACCTTAAAGAATCTGATTTATTTCTGGCTAGGGATGTAGCTCAGTGATAAAGCACTTGCCTAGTATATGCAAGGCCCTGGGTTCAATCCCCAGCACCAACAAAAGACAAATAAATTTTAAAATGTGATTTATTTCTAACATATTTTTATGAACATCATTTGTACCTTTTTTGTCTTGAATTTCATCCTTTTTTTCTTACATACAACTTCACTGAATATGTAAAACCTATCAGTCTTTTATTTTTTATTTTTTGGCGGTACTTATGGGTTGAACCCAGGGCCTTGCACATACTTTGCAAGTGCTCCACTACTGGGATCCACTCCTAGCCCATTTTTAAAATCTTGGCACAGGGTCTTGCTATGTTGCATAAGCTGCCTCTGACCTCCAACTCAGCCTCTTGAATAGCTGGGATTACAGGTGTACACCATGGCACTGGACTCCAGTGTGAGTCTTGAAGGATGAGAACAAGACTAGGGATATAGCTCAGTGGTAGACTGCTTGCCTAGCATGCACAAAGCCCTGGGTTTGATCTTCAGGACAAGGAAGAAAGAAAGAAAAAAGAAAGAAAGAAAGAGAGAGAGAGAGAGAGAGAGGAAGAAAAAAGAAAGGAAGAAAGAAAGAAGCAGAGCAGAGCAAGAAGGTGGGGAGGGAGGGAGGGAAAGAAGGAAGGAAAGAAGGAAGGAAGGAGAGACACAGAAGAAAGGTAGGTGAGAGCAACTTGGTTACCACTCCCCACCATCTCCACAGGATAGACAGAGCCAGGATCAAGGCCCCTGTTCCCCTCACACTCTCCTATATAAGGAGAAATGGGGCTGGGAAAGTCCTCTGAGACTGAGGTGAGGTGATATGGGCACACAAATTGCTGCCTTGTCCCACTTCCTCTCCAGCTCCTCAGAGTTTTCAGTCTCCTCCAGAAAGCCCTCCTTGACTTCCTCACAACCTTCCCCATCACACCTAGTCTGTGCAGTGTGGCCCCAGAACTCCTCATGCCTCCCTGGGTGTTAGACTGTGCCTGACCACAGGCTCTGCAACCACAGGGCTGTGAGGCCACGGAGGCTTTCTGTGGTCTTGATAAAGGGTACCACCATCATTCAGCCACCAGCTTGGGGGCTGCCTGGGCTCCAGCGCTCACAACACCAATCACGCAAACCCCACAGTTCCACATTCACCAGTATTCAGAGCTAATGCCCCATGCTACCCTGCACTACCACCAGCTCGGCGGGACTTAGGATCCGTGCCTAGATTGTCACAGTAGTTTCTCCCTCAGCCCTGGGGTCTCATTAACACACAAATCAGTCATGGAGCCCCTCTGCTCAAAACAGAGTCTCAGCCATCCACAGGAAAAGCCAAAGGTTTCCCTGTGCCTCCTGCTCCCAGCCTACTTTTCTCTCCTTGCTCACCCCAGCCAGAAAATGTCTCCCCAATGCCTGGCACTTCCCTCAATGCCTCACTCAAAATCACATCCCTTCATACACACCTGTCTTTTCCACAGTACTTCCCACCTGACTTGCTACCTGTTTATGTGGATCATGGTCAGATTCTGTCCCTAGAATGTGAGCTCCATGAGAGTGTAGGCCTATTCCCTGCTCAAGCCCCAGGTCCAGGCTGTGACCTGGTGTGGGATGGTGCCACTAAGGTCACTGTGTGTTTCCTCGGCTCCCCATGGAAACAGCATGGAAGCCTCCAGGATTCATGGGAGAAGTGGGGTTTGGAGAGGCCTGGAGCAGCGACTGCTCCAAACTTAACATTCTTCATCTCTCTGAGGTCTGGGCTGGCAGAAAATGGGCTTGGAAGCAGGCCAGGCCTTCCCCTCTTCCAGCCTTGGTACCTCCAGATTCACTGGGATTACAAGCATGCACCACATTTTCTATTTTTTATTTTGAGATAGGGTCTTGCTACATTATGCAGGCTGCTTCTGGCCTCAGACTCACGATCTTCCTGCATCTGACTCCTGAGTTGCCAGCATTACAGGTATGTGTCACCGTGCCCAGCTCCAAGATCTAGCTTTTAATGAGAAGCATCTGCAATGCTCAGGTAAAAACACAGCATGCACAGGCAGATTCCATTGGAAACTAACTTTATTACCTATTTTGACAGTAGAGAATGAAAAATCTCAATTTGATATTTCACTGTGTTCTACACACAATGATCATCAGCTGTTTAACTGTGCAGAGAAACAGCACCCACTATGTGAGTACCTATGGGTCATGGGCTATAAATTGCATGAAACATCTGGGAAACTACTGAGATGGAAACTTCCTTGGCTTCACCCCACACACACCACCTGAACACACTGAAATGCAAAGGCCTGAGACGGGGAGTGAGAACAGCATTCAATCAGTTTCTGGTGGCAAACGTTGCTTTTCTTTGCATGGCATGCTGGTAGACCTTACATTTCCCATACATACTTAGCATGGGTTTTACAAAGTGTACAACTCCAGTGAATTCTCAAAAAAAGTCAAGGTGAAGTCCAGGGAAGGTCCTTGAAATATAGCCAGCCTCACTCTTCAGCCCAGGACAGCAATCAACAAAAAGTGACGACCCTGGCCACCCCAGGCTGAGGTCAGGATTCTTAGGACTCTTAGGGTATCAGCAGAGTAGGTAGGAAGTTCCAGGTCAAAGAAGTTGCCCCCAGGTCCCCACTGGTCTGCACATGGATGTGGAGAACAGACCTCTGGGCTGAGCCCTCCACCCTAGGTTTCAGTGCTGTCAGTAGATCAAACAGCAGCCTCAAAAATAGGTGTGATCCCACTTCTACGCTCCTTATGAAACCACTCCACTGCCCACTGTAGAGCTGTAGAAAGGGAGTTAGGAAGGTAAAGAAGTTGTGTTTGTTGAAATTCTCTCCATTTATTTGGCATGAGGATGGGGAAGAGGAGGACTGTAAGGTCACCAACATTTCTGCATGGGATGGGGGTGGAATCCCCAAAGCTGATATCCACAAGGTCTTGGTTCTGCCAGGAGGTCTCTCTGGAAACAGCAGCTGGATCACACACGTGCTGGATCCTTTGTTTCAATCACAAAAATGTCATGACCGTTCCTTTCTTTCCAATCTGCCAGGGCTCCAAGGGGTAAAAGCGGATAATTATCCTTTAAGAAACAGAGAAAAAGATATTATCTGCTTGACTAACTCCTCATCCTGCAACATTCCCACTTTGGGCCCTCAAGGCCAGCCCAACAGGAGCCCATGAGGCATTCAGCCAGCCTGTTCATCCCAGTAATGATTTCCCACTGACCCATGCAGGCAGAGGGACGATCAGGTGCAAGGTGATGGCTGCACATGGCATGGCCCACCCAGGGGACATACACACACACACACACACACACACTGGCCTCAGTGGGTATGCTGTGTGCTTAACTAAATCCATTTGTCTGTGGGCTCAGAGGGGCAATCCTCTACCTCCTAACTGTAAGCTCCCTGGAGCATGCCCAGTGCATCTGCGCCACTTCAGTTTTCTCAAAACCTGGATCACAGGGCAAGCACAGGGTGACCCTGACTAACATCTGTGGAATGAATAAATGTTCCTTCACTATAGAGGTGACAAGAAGTCCCTGGTGAAGGGCACTAGGGATTGGAATAACCTGGTAAGGATTATGGGAGATGGCAGGGCTGTTTTCCCATCTATCAAATGGGCATAACACAGACATCTAATTAACTCTAGGGGTGGTAAGTCTACACAAGGAGGCCATGGACAGGGCTTGTAAGGATCAGGTAGGATTATGGGTGGAGATTCCTGGCATATGGCATGCATTAGTACATTACTTATTGACATTAGAATTACAATCTCTCTCCAGCTTGAGGACAGGGTCTCAACACCCACCATGAGCAGTCATTCCTCACCAGGCCCCCTGGGTCAACTGGGGCTCCATTCTTGTAGAGCTTCTTCTAGAGCTTCTCCTGCCCTTAGTTCCTAGTCCATGGACGAGGCTCGGCAATATTTTCCCCCAGGGAGAAACCTTTATCCTGCCAGAGTGCTGGGTTTGGGGATTAGGGTCTTTTCTGGAGGAGGGAGGTCATTTAGCCTTCCCCGCTCTATTCACAGAAGTTGTTATTAGGTGCTGACAAGTCGGGTCTGATTCATAACAATCTTATATACAACAAAACTGCCCAGCACTATGTCAGTGCTTCTCTGCTATTCATAGGGGTTTCAATGGTTGATTGGTCCTTCTTCCATTTTTGCAGTGCTGGAGATTGAACCCTGGGCCTCAGAGGGCACAGATTGGCACTTTATCAACTGAGCTAAACCCCAGCCCCATTCACAGAAGAGGCAGATGCAAAGTGGAGATGGTTTATTTCTAGGTTTGCCTGGCATCTCTTAGCTGTCCTGGACCCAGAATCTAAGTATCTAGAAATCCAGGCCAATGCTCTTTTCACTACCCTGTGACCCCCGGCCCCCAGCCTTACCTGGTCCAAAAGTCTCAGCCTCAGGACATACACTTGAAATTCAGACTCTATGGCTTCTTCACACCACTCTCCTACCTGGCTAGGTGCCAAGGCTGGTGCAGCACACAGGCCAACCCAATGACACTTGCAATGCCCTCAATGGGTGCTAAAATGAAAATAGGGCCTTTCCCAGGGCACAGACAGAAACCCTAAGGTCCCAGAAGCCATGCCTTGCCCATGTCTCACATGGATGGCTGCAAAGTGAAAACTCCACAATCCTGCAGCTCAGGGCGCAGGAGGAACAAGGGCCTCCCTGCACTAGGCCCTCCTGTGTCCTTTCTGAGAGGGTGACTAATGTATTTCCCCTCCAGCCTCACCTAGGAACCCTGAGGCGGGAAAATCGCCCCTGCTTGCACAGGAGCCCCAAGCTGCTCCTCTCTTTAGCACCACTCACCGGTCCTGGCTCAGCGCCAGCTCCTTGGTGAGGAACTCGAAGAAGCCGGCGCTATGGCCGCGGTTCTCCTCAGCCGTGCCTACTACGCCGATGGAGGAGATGACAAGCTGGACACAGGGTTCTGTGGATCCGCCCATCGTCATGGTCAGGCTTGGCCGCACCGTAACGCTCACGCGCTGCGGGGGACACGAAAGTTTCGACTGAAGCCGGGGCGGGCCAGGTTAACTTTGGACACCAGTGCGGGACGCGCGGGGCGCGAGGGGCCAGGGTCTTTGGAGGTCACATCGGGGTCATGGCTGGGGAGGACGACGAGGGGCAGTTGTGTGGCGGAGAAGGCTGCGGGTTCCTGGGGCTCTGAGAGATAAGTGGGCGGATGGAGATCCCTAGGGGTAAGAGTTCAGGTTCCCCAATCCCCGAGTGCTCAAGGCACCCGACCCTCACTCACGTCCTCGGGTTTGCTCAGGATGGCGGCGGTGGCCGCGCAGAGCCGATTCTCTAGTCCCGCGGGCAAGCGACTGGCGGGCAAGTTTGTATCCAGCTCAATGAACGGCATTTCTGTCGGAAGGGGAGACGCGATCCGGTAGAAAGCTCGCAGAGTCGGGGTCGGGTGCCCAAGGTTGGAGAAGAGAAGGGGCGGGGCGTCACAGCACCAAGCTCCTCATTGGCTGGGTAGAGCCGGAGCTCCCCGATTGGCTGCCAGGGACCCACCCCGCTACTCTTGCAGTCAAATGCGCGGCTCCAGATTTCCGGAAATCCTTCTTCCAGCAGTTACGTGTAACCTCACCCCCAGTGAAGAGCTGTCTGAGTCTAGGCTCCGTCCACCACACCCCAGCCCCGGGTGCGATGTTTCCCTCTGCTCAGATTTTAGGGCTTTGAGCTCGTCTGCTCCTAATCCATATTTATTTAAAGGTCTGAACACTCTTCTGTAAGGGCCTTCACATTACATGTTGTTGTTGTTAGGTGCCGTTGAGTCATGTCTGACTCATAGCGACCCTCATAGGGTTTTCAATGGTTGATTGTTTTGGGATTACCTGGGGAATGGATTGCCATGTCCTTCTCCCATTTATAAGGTGCTGGGAATCGAACCCGGGACCTCAGAGACTGCAGAGTGGGGCTCTACCAACTGAGCTAAATCCCAGCTCTTCACATCGCTAGGTGGGTTTTTTAAAAAGTTTTTTTAAGCGCGGCCATCCTTTCAAGGTCAAGCAACTTCGTTGTGGAAATTTGAGCCTCCCTTGAATCATCCGGAGTCCTAGTAACACGTGTGGGCACAGGTGGGATTGGGCAACACCCCAGGGCAAGGACATCTCTACCTGGTCCCCAAATCATTGGCCTTTGTAGCCTCCATTGCCAGTGGAGAGTTGCTGGTGGTTTGGTTTTTTTTTTCTTTTGTTGTTGTTGTTGTTTGTTTTGTTTTGTTTTGTTACCAGAGGATGGCAGGGTTATTTAAAACAAGGCCATCTGTCTGATTACACATAGGAAATTCTATATGTGTCTAGTAAAGGAGGCTCCAGGGAAAGGCATGTGGTCCAAGAGACTCTGTCATCACCCTTCTTGTTCTGTTAGCAGTTTATTTGTTAGATAAGTCACATCACTTGCCTATCATACAAGACAGGTAGGCTGTGACAGTCATAAAGGTGGCAAGGTTACAAGTAGGCTTGAGACAGCAAGGATATTCAGCAGTACCTGGAGGGCCACCATATGACCAGGGGCTTCCCTCCCTTGCAAGGGGGTTCACCCACCAGCCCTGCACCCCTCCTATGGGAGATAGGATCACCTCTGAGACCTGCGGAGACTTAGGGAACAGAGATAATTCCTGATCAGACATCTATTCCCCCAGTCAAGTCCCACCTGTGACATGTGTTCATCTCAGGGGCATGGAGTCTGCACCTTACTAGAACTGAGGGAGGATAACACTGGGGTTGAGGAGTCCAGTGGTGTCACCTGACCTGGCTTGGGGCTACAGAGGTCAGGGATGTCTCCTTGCAGGAAGCAATATGATGCCAACCAAAAGACCATGTGGAGCACCAGGCAAAGAAGGTAAAGAAGAGAGGGAACAGCATGAGTCAAGGCCAGGAGGCCAAGGTGGGAGCAGGAGAGGAGCATGCAGTGAGTGCAGCCAGAAGGGGGCAGCGTGCAGGGGTGGGGCAAGGTCTTTGCTGCCAAGTTCAATGACTTGTACTTTAGCCTCAGGGGAGTAAAGAACCTTGGAAAGTCTCAAAACACGAGGGACAGGGCCAAGTGTTTACTAAAGCTCTCGCTAGAGGTCAGGGCAAAAGTTAGATCAAAAGTGAGGTGGGGCAAAAGGAATTGGGGCCTGGTGCCTGGAGATCACTGTGGACCAGAGACTGCCCGGACAGACAGGTCCTGCTAACAGCCAAATGACCTGGTGGCCCCATCTCTTTATTCTTGCAACCCAGTGTTTCCATTGTCAGCTCCACAGAGCCAAGCCACCCCCTCACTGTAAAAGATCCTGTACTGAGTGCCTCAACTTCTCCTTCAAGGCAGGATCCACTGGAGGCATGTCCTTGGCCTTCAGGACAGCTGCGTGGGCCTCCTGGAAGAGATCCTCCCCCACTGCAGCCTCCACGCGCTGGCGCCATGCAGCCAGCTTGGGTCGGCTTTCGAAGATTTTGCAGCCGGCACTGACGGGCTATGGGGAGAGGGAGCCAGGTGGAACCACCAAGCACAAGGCAGTATGTCCTGCTTTAGGGGTTCCCCAGGTGGATTTCCCTCCTCCACAACCAGAAAGGTCAACAAGAAAAGGCACATCATCTCCCTCCCCAGATTCCTCAGGATTCAGTGGGTCACGCCATCTCCTGGCACTCACATGCATCAGCTCAGTGATGGCCACCAAGTCAGCCACAGAGATATAGGGCCCAGTAAGGAAGGCTTGGTCCCGCAAGAACTTGTCCTCCAGCAGCTGCAGGCATCTGTCTAGTTCAGCCAAAGTAACTGCCAATGTGTCAGGGGGCACCAGCTGGCCCAGCAATACAGGGAACATCATCTGATGGGCCGGCAAGCAGAGAGGGTCAGCAGGCTCTGCCCCATGGCCATCCTTTATCTGACCCCTATCTCAGCCATAAGCAGTCTTTCAGATTTCTCCTTGACTCTTTCCTGCATAAAGCCTTCCATTACTCCCTACTGGCCCAAGGACTGACCTCAACACAAAGCACGGCAGCTATCCTGTCCCTACTCCCTCCCCATGTCTTATTGCACCCATGCTGCTCAAATGGGACATGTGTGTGAATCTCCTAGGGTGCAGTTAAAAGACATGTTTCCATGTTCCCAAATACCATACTTGGCAGTCTCTAGCATTCCAAGATTTGGTGTTCCAAGATTCTGGGCGGGGGGCAGTACTTTGGGGTTGAACCGAGGGCCTCACGCATGCTTTGCAAGCACTCTACCACTGAGCTGCACCCCGAGCTCTTTTTTTTTTTCTTTTTTTTAATCTTGAGACAGAGTCTTGCTAACATATGCAGGCTGCTTCTGGTCTTGAACCTGCAATTCTCCTGACTCTGCTTCCTGAGTCACTGGGACTATAGGCATGAGCCATGCGCCTGTCTCTGAATGGAACTTTTTAAGCAAAGCACCAACCCTGGAGCACTCCTGGAGGTGTCGCTGCCTCCTGTGGCTCACCTTCTGCCACATGGCTCTGGTGCAGCAACTGCGTAGGGCCGTGTGCTGCCAGGACAGGTACTCATCCACTCGAGCTCGGGCCTGGAGGTCCTGGGGGTACCAGTGATCAGGGGCCTTGTACTTGCGACTCAGATATAGCAGGATGGCGACACTGAGGGAATATAGCAGGGGTGGAAGGCATGCTCTGGTCATTCTCAGTCATTTTGTGGGGCATTTTCACTATCCACATGGTGCAGAGAGGAATGTGAGGCTCAGAGAGGGTAGGTGACTGACTGCTCAAAGTCACACAGCTCTGCACTGAGCCATCCCATAATCAAGAGGTAAGGGTACCAAATAAGGTACAAAATCTGATGGATTTCAGAAGGAACCAAGAGCTCAGGGAAGGCTTCCTGGAGGAGAAGGCACCAAGTGTGAGTCTTGAAGGATGAGAGCAACTTGGATACCATTCCCCACCATCCTCACAGGATGGACAGAGCTAGAAGCCACTGTCCCTCTCTTCCAGGGCTGGGAGAGTCCTCTGTGGTGATATGAGCACATCATTTGACACCCTGTTCCACCTCCCTTACACCTGTTCAAAGTCTTCAACCACCTCTCCCAGGAAGCTGTCTCTGACCTCCTCTCACCTGTCCCCCGTCACACCTGCTCTGTACAGCTGGACCCCAAAGCTCCTCAGGGGAGTTCCCTGGGGGTTGAACTCTGCACCGCCTCCAGGCTCTGCAGCCACTAGGCTGTGAGTGTAAATCTGCCTCTGCCCTGGAGGCACTCTGTGGCCTCAGTAAAGGATGCTATCACCATTCAGCCACCAGCCTGAAGGCTGCCTTGGCTCCCATCCCACCCCTGCCCCCCATGCCAATCTTCTGCAAGCCCCTGGCTGCTTTTTGTTTGTTTTTCCTTTTTTTTTTTTTTTTTTTTGTTGTTGTTGTTCTCGCTATGTAGCTCTGTGTCCTGTGTCCTCACATGTAGCTTTAGTTCTCACTATGTAGCTCTCTGGCTGGCCTTGAACTTGTTGCATAGACCAAGCTGGCTTTGAACTCACATTGATCCTCTTGCTCCAGCCTCCCAAGTGCTGGGCTAACGGGTGGGCACCATCACGCCTGGCTTTGAAGTTTGACCTTGAAGACCATGCAGTTTCAATTGTTCCCCTTCCTGTACCATCACCACCTTGGTCTGGGGCCCAGTTCCTGGTGCCTGGATTTCCACATAGCCTTCCCACCCAGCCAGCGGACCTTTTCAAACACAGCTCTCTTCTGCTCACATTCCCCAGTGACCCATACTGCCTACAGGAAAAGCCAAAGCCTTCCTTGTGCCACATGCTACCTTCTTCTCTCACCACCTCTGCTCCCTGTCTCAGCTATGCTGGCCCCTTGTTCTTCAGCCTGTACCCCTAGAATGGTCTCATGTCACAGCCTTCACTCTCACTCTTCCCTCCAGCCAGAGCATACTTTCCACACCCCTTGCACCTCAGTCCTGCAGGTTCCTGCTCACTTTTGACCTCCTTAGTGGCCTTCCCTTTACTTCCCACTAACACATCTGTCTTTCCCAGAGCACTCCCCACTTGACTTGCCACCTGTTTGCGTGGGTTATTTTCAGCTTCTCCGTCTACAATATGAGCTCCATGAGGGCTCAGGCATTGTTATGGTTTGAATCTAAAATGCCCCCCCCAAAAGTCATATGTTTGAATGCTTGGTCCCCAGGTGGCAGTGCTGTCCTGGGAGGGTGTGGGACTTTGGGAGGCGAGACCTAGATTTGCAAAGGTCATTCACTGGGAGCAGGCCTTTAGAAGTTTTACATGAGCCCTCAGTTCTGATTGCTCTCTCTCTATTCCTGATCTGCCAGGATGTGAGGTTCTCCAACAAAGGCTCAGCTGCCTGCCCAGCTTCTGTG
This sequence comes from Pedetes capensis, assembly GCA_007922755.1. Lineage (NCBI taxonomy): Eukaryota > Metazoa > Chordata > Mammalia > Rodentia > Pedetidae > Pedetes > Pedetes capensis. The sequence continues at coordinate 85,584 of VMDO01003008.1, forward strand.
TCCTGAAACCCTCTAAGCCACAGGCCCCAATAAATCATTCCTCCCATATATTTGTTTCTATCTGGTGTTTTGCCAGAGTGACACATAAGCTAACAAAGGCCTAGTCCCTGCTCAAGCCTCAGGTCTAGGCTGTGACCTAGTACTGATGGGTGCTCAGCCAACAGCCACTAAGCTCACTGCATATTTCCTTGCCTCCTCATGGAGACAGCATGGAATCCCCCAGGATTCATGGGAGAAGTGGGACTCTGAGAGGCCTGGAGAAGCCACTGCTCCACACTTAATGCTCTCCATCCTTTTGAGACCTGGGCTGGCAGGGAAGGAGCCTGGAAGCAGGCCAGGCCTTCCCCTCTCTCAACCTCACTTTCCCCATCTGGACAACTGAGGATGGCAGAGGAAATGCTATGACTTCAACAGCCCCTCTCCACCTTGGGCCCTCTGCTGGCGTTAGCCTGGTCTCTATCCTGGGACTGCCACAGGTAATGGGGACACACAGCTGTGGATCCAGCCATTAACAGTGGACACAGACAGTGACTGGTCCCACGTGGCTCAGCTGCAGACCTGACATCCATTACCTTTCAGCCAAGGTGAAGTCTCCATCCTTCAAGGCGGGCACCTTCCTCAAGGGATTCACCTGGGCAAAGGAATCGGTGTAGTGCTGGCCTGTGGGAGATACCAGCAAGGGGATGGGAAGAGAACCCTGAGCCCTCAGATATCTGCCTGCCCCTACCTCTAAATTCAGGAACCAGTTTTCTGCAGGGAGCATCAGACAAGAGGAGGCTGCTCTGCTGGTCACAGGCTTTAAGATGCTGACCTCATCAGATGTCCACCTTTCCGTGCCCACCCCTGTGGGGCCTGGGCCAAGCAGAACCTCAACCTGGGAAGAAGGTGGTTGGTGGACCTATAATCCAGCCATCACCCCACCCAGGTCCACCCCTGTGTCTGACACTCTAGTCTCCACCCTAGCCTCTAGCCTCACTCTTCTGATCCATCTTCCTATTCCAGGTTGGGAGTTAGGCCCTTGTGACCAGACTGGGTGACCTGAGGACACCACAGAGATCTTACCACCCCTCTTCCCTGCTCTCTGTCCAACCTGGCTCATACCAAGAACACCTGCCTCATTCTGCCACCCAGCCTACCACAGCTCAGCACTTCTTCCTTTTCTGTGCCAAATCCTCCTCTGTGGGTGTTCCCAGGTCTGACTCATATCCACATCTGTACCCCCAACCCCAGGCCAGATGTGGAGGGTACATTAAGTGCCCGGTTAATGTGCGTGCAGTGAGAGGGCCTTGTCTGGGCAGGCTCCGGATTGACCATAGGCCCATTTGGGGGTCTCTCCTTCAACTGAATGGACATCGTCACCCCTGCCCATCCTCCTGCCACAAACTGCCTGTGTCCAGCTTCTGTGCTGTGCAGCAGGTGGCCCTAGTGGAGGCCACTAAAGGCAGCCAGAAGGAGGGCTCAGTTGACCAGGGACTTCCTCTGGCCTGCTCAGGGGGGGTCTGGTTCTGGTGTCTGCCTTACTGTTCACTGATGGCCTTGCCTCCTTCACCGGACTCTGCTCTAAGCCAGCAAGATTGGAAACACTACAGCTCAAGTGAGGGTGCTAGCCTCCCCAATGCCCTTCCACAGGGCCCTCCAGCTGGATGGGGACTCTCCAGGGCAAAAGCAACTCAGAACCAAAACAAACAACAACAACAAACAAAAACAAAAACAAATAATAAAGGCAAGGAAGGTATAAAAGTGGAAGGGATCTAAGCAAGGATAGGTAGAAAAAAAGCAACACTCCTGAGTTGGAGTCCAAGTAAAATAGCCCTCTCCTGCCTGTGGATGCAGGAAGGCAAGAAGTGGGGAGAACTCCAATTAGGTCTTCACTCCACTTCCCTCCTCTCCCCCTGGGAGCTTCTTCTGCTGCCTCCTATCCTGCATTTGCAAGGATGTCTTATATTGACTAGGCAAAGACTTCTAGTTAGGTGTCATGGAGTCGGGTCCGACTCATAGCGACCCTCATAGTGTTTTCAATAGTAAAACTACAGGTCTTTAAAAATAAACAACGGATAACTGATGCAACGACTTCCTCCCTAGAGAGGCTGACGTTTCCCTCCCGGATTCACACCTGGCCTGACCACGAAGGGACGCCAACAGGTGGAGGTCACCTGCACACCTGGAGCCCAGACTCCCCAGCCCACCCCGCCAGGCCTGCCTTTGAGCAACTCCACCGTGTGCAGCTGAAAAGGGATTCCGTTCTTCTTGGCGAAGATATAGACCGCACGGCAGGGCTGGGACAGCAGGTCTAGGTAGAGCTCCAGGACCATGGCGGGGCAGCAGTGGTGCCGGCTGTCAGACCTACGTACGAAACAGACCAGAGGGACAAGCTCCGGGGACAGGGTGGGAACAGGAATGACGGGGGAGAAACGGCTAGATCCTGGGCGCACAGCGGTGAGCAGACCGGGAATGGGAACTGGAGCCAGGCCACACCCTCCCCGCCCATTGGATGGCTCCCGAGAACTTTGGGCCAATCAGTAGTGCCCTCGCCGTCCCGCCCTCCCTGTCAAAGAACCTGGACTGCAAAGCTCTTCTCCGGTGGGCAGGGCCACAGTCAGGCCTGAGTTCCAACCCGCGGACTCGCCACCAGGTCAGACCGATTTCCTGGACCTCAGTGTCCACTTTCATCATATTGGTCAGGAAGAGTGATAATGGGAAACGGAAGGCCAACGGCACTCCCAGCACCAGAGTCTCAGTGAATTTAGGGTGGAAAAGAACTCTGCTGTGTCTTGTCAGCCCACACCCCCTCCTTCCAACCAGAGAGTGGTTTCAGAGTCCCTTGGAACCGAAAGGGAGAAAGAAAGAAAGTGTAGCCGCCTTCCCACCCCGTGTCTGGGACCAGCACCCAGGATGCAGACTGGGGAGGGTGTTTGGGCCAATCCACTCTGCCGAGTCCAGGCTCACACTCCGTGAAAGAATGAGCAGTTCCTCCCTGATCCCCCGAGTCGTATTCATTACACTCTAGCTAACCCCTCCCGGAGAGGCAGAGGCAGAGGCCCTGTGAGCCCTAGCCACAGGTCTGCCAAAGCACCTCGGATTGGAAAGAACTTCTTAACCTCCTTTGCAGGGCCAAGTCCCTCCAATTGCAGTTCTGGGGCTTCTGAGGTCTGTGACTGACAATCCCCATCTCCCAAAAGAGCTTGCAAGAGTAAGAAGGCCCTGTCCCCAAATGCAAGATTCAGAAAATCTCAGTTGGCAAGAAGATAAATTAGTGGGAAATTTGGGAATAGGTTTGCCTTCCTAGTCCCAAACGTTTTCAGTTAAGGACGCCTTTATCCCCTTAGAGACTGCCTTAGAGACGGCATAGTGCTGCAGCCGGCATAGTGCTGCAGCCGTCTCCAGCCTGAGAGGTGCCAAGTTCTTCCCTCCCTTGGTCTCTCAGTGCTTGCTAGTTCTCCACAAGTCACCTCCACCCCCAATTGCAACATCCTATCTCCCTCCTTCCTTCCTGGCTGCCTTCCAGTCCAGCCCCCACCAACAGGCAGAGTATTATTCTAAAAGGCAATCTGAGCCTCTATTCTTGTTTACAGTTTGCAACAAGGAACCTAAGCTGGGCATATAAGCCCCTGCATGACTGGGTCCTGACCAGAAAAGCTCTTGTTTGGATTTTCTTCTCCAGACCAATTCCTCAGGACAGCTATAGAAGTGGCAATTGGCAATACTTCATGAAAAGGGGGCATATCCCGGGAGGTGGCCTGGCCAACTGATTGATCACATATGTAGCCAACATATGAGATGCCTACTGATCCCTGCATGGTCTGGCAAATCATTCTCCAAGAACCAGAAGGCTACAGGGCATTTGTGAATTTCACTCTTGGCAATTACCTGGGGAAAACTGACTCTCAAGGCCTAGGAAGGGGGGTTATCATTTGGATTGAGACCAAGACCAGGGCCAGAACAGAGGAAGGCCAAATAAATAACACAAAGTTAAAAGTTGAGGCTCAGGCTGAGCCCTAGTTTATTACTCAAACTTCAAATGAAACAGTGATTAAAGTTCCAGATGTGTGTCCATAAGATGGATTTTAGGCAGCTGTAGGAGAGGGTAGGAACAGAGACCTGGCCAGGAAAGCACAGATGCTGCGGGACTAGGTTAGTGTGTCCTACTCTTTGGGTCTGCTCTCCATGGGACATTGGAAGTGAAGGTGTTTTGTGAATGGCCAAAGGCGGTGCAAAGGTCAGGCTTCCAAGCTCACTGGATCATGGCTACCACACCAGGCATTAGCTTCTGCTTTATGGTAGGGTCAGCAGGTGGAGAGTCCTTGACCTTCAGGATGAATTTATGGGCCTCCCGGAAGAGGTCCTCCCCCACTGCTGCCTCCACTCTCTGGCGCCATGCAGCCAGCTTGGGACGACCTTCGAAGACTTGGCAGCCAGCACCCACAGGCTATAACAACAAGAAGACAGAACAGGGACAGATAAGCGAAGCCAAGGACAGGCCTCATCTGCCAGTTTGGGAATCCTAGAGGTGAAGAAGGGGTTTCCACATTAGCACAGACCTGTAGCCTGGTGAGGCAGCAAAAACAGGACTTCAGCAATTAGCGAGAGCCCACAGTACTCACATGCATAAGCTCCGTGATGGCTACCAGGTCAGCCAGGGAGATGTGGGGCCCCAGAAGGAAGGGATTGTTCTGGAGGAATTTCTCTTCGAGCAATTGCAGGGTCACATCCAGTTCTGCTAGGGTGGTTGCTAGCATCTCGGGAGATACTTGCTCCCGCAGAAAAACAGGGAACATTACCTAGTAGGTGGACACACCAAGGGAGGAATTAGGGGCCACTCTAGCCTTGGGGGCAGAAAGGCAAACTCCCTCAACTTGTAGCTGCCTTTTGGTTCTATGCACCTTTCTTCCATGGCCTGGCTAGGCCTGCAGGGAGATTCCTAAGGGACAATTTTTCTCAGAAATATTCCTGTTTCCAACCTCTCCGATTGGCTGAGCCTGGGAGGCATCAAACAGAATGACTCATACCTCTTTGAGAATGACTCCAATGGGGACCTGAAGAATAGGTCTAAATCCTTTTGGGAGAGGGGGCCAGCTTAGGAACTACAGTCACAGCAATAAGTTGATTTTACCTTTGTGCAAAGAGGCTGCAGTTTAGCTTAGTCAGTAGAGTGCTGCTCTGTGTTATCTGAGGCGTTGGGTTTGAATTTCCAGCAATGCAAAAATGGGACCTGGCAATCTACTCCTGAAGCAATCCTGAAATAATCAGCCATTGAAAACCCTATGAACAGCAGCGAAGCACTGACATAGGGCCAGGCAGAGCAGAGCACAGAGTCAGGTAGTGTTTTGTCTGTTGTACATAGGGTTGCTATGAAATGGACCTGACTCTGTGGCACCTAACTAAAACAACAAATCTTTGTGCAAACATCATACAGAATACTTAAACAAACATGGATAGCATAGGCCAGTCACCTAAGTGGCCTCTTGATACAACCAAGAGTAAACATGAATTGGATGAGGTTGTTCCCAGTGTAACCCAGCAGGCTATTTTACATCAAACTTTTTTATAAGTAGGTGTAATATAGCAAACTATTTGGAGTAAATTATTTTTGTGAGTAGAAGAAGTACACTCTAAAATAACAAAAAGTATAGTATAGCAAATACAAAAACCAGGAACAAAGTCATTTATTATCCTAGAAAGTCTTATGTACTATAGATAATTGCATGTGCTATATTTTTGTGACTGTTAGCACAGAAGGTTCGAGTGTACCAGCAAACTTATGCCACCATATGGTCTAATGTCAACTGAAATGTCATTATTTGGCACATGACTGTGTTTTATAGCCTCTTTCCTCTGAATTTAAAATCAGAACCTCAACCAGGCATGGTGGCACACACCTGTAATCCCAGCACTCAGGAAGCTAAGACAGGAAGAGGGACATGAGCTCAAGGTCAGCCTGGGCTAGATAGCAAGACCCTGTCTCAACAAACGAACAAACAAAAAACAGATCCTCCTACATTTTAGGTAACTAGGTGAATGTGCTTTTAAAGTCTCCATGCTATCACTTACAAACTGTGTGACTTTGAGCAAAATACTCAAACTCTCTGAGCCTCAATTTCCTCATCCATAATATAGGACTAATAATAGTACCTGTCTCATCTTGTGTTTGGTAAAGTAAGGCTCAGAGAGAGAGATAGTCAGTGGCCTAGGATAGCACAGTCAAGAAAAGACTAAGCCAAGCATAGAACCAATTCTTTTCTGACCGAGGGAGTTTCCAGGGACTAAGGAAGAGGACCAGGAGGAAGAAGTGTCCAGGAGTCCAGGAGGTGGGCAATGGAGGGGAAACCATCAACTGCATCGGGTTTGGCAGAGCTGTCGAGGACACACAATGGGTGGGGATTGAGGGAGAGGCGAAGGCTCGGTTAGGAATCTGGGAGTCAGGGGAGGAGGAAAGTGTAAACAGGACTGGACCCTTGACTTTGAGCTTTGGTCTCCCCCCATACAAGGTCGATGGGACCAGAGATGGGCCACTGGTGGCCTGGAGCCAGTGCTGGACCAATGATGCTCTTCTGCCTGAAGGTTTTCAAGTGTTAGTAACTGGCATTTAAAAATTGAGATATTCCATATAAAAGTGCAGATTTACAGCTTTTTAACTAAAGGAGTATTAGTGACTTGGGTCCAGCATTCCTACATTGTACCTATTTGCTAGAAGCTGCTCTATCAGTAGGACTACAGTGGGCCATCTGTGAATCCCCTGCTAGCCCACCTTGCTCACTTACTTATCTCTCTCACCTCTGCAAAAAACTGTCTGCATTTCTCTTTGGATCTGACTTGGTGGTTCCAAAATCCATCAGGTTATGAAAAGTGGTTATGTTCCTCTTTATATTTAAAGTACAGTCATGTGCCACATAATGATGTTTCAGCAAATGACAGACCACATGTGCCATGGTGGTCCCATAAGATTATAATAGAAACCCTACATACTTTTTGTGTGTGTGTGTGTGTGTGTGTGTGTGTGTGGTACTGAGGGGCTGAACCAAGGGCCTTGTGCATACTTTGCAAGCACTCTGCCACTCAGCTGCACCTCTAGCCCCTATTTTATTTTTTATTTTGAGGTAGGGTCTTGCTAAATTATGGAAGCTGTCTTGGGCCTCAAACCTGGGTTCCTCCTGCCTCTGCCTCCCAAATTGCTGGGATTACAGGTATGCACCACTGCTCCTGGCTAGCCCTCAAATTCTTATCACCTAGTGAGGTTGTATCTCATGTGTCTGTCAGCTTAATGTGCTGTTGAGGTTTGTGTGTTGTGCTGATGCTGAAAGCTATGCCTCTTGGTATTTCAGATACCAGAGGGCCATGCATGATGGCCAGGTTTCAGCTGAGCTTCCAGACTAAGACAGACTAGGGAGGACCCAGCAGCCCATTCCTGAAACAATTAGCTATCGAAAACTCTATGAACAGCAGAGAAGCACTGCCAAATATTGTTGTTGTTGTTAGGTGTCTTAGAGTCAGGTCTGACCCATAGTGATCCTCATAGAGTTTTCAATGGCTGATTGTTTCAGGATTGTTTTGGGAGTGGATTGCTATGTCCTTCTCCTATTTTTTCAGTACTGGGAATCAAACCCAGGTCCTCAGGTAGAGCAGCACTCTACAACAGAGCTAAGCCCCAGCCCTCACTGTTAAATGTAGTGCCAGAAAATGGAACCCCCAGCCTGGAAAGCATTCAAGAAATGACTAGGGAAGAGTTGCCTCCTCAAAGTAGAGTGGTTAATGATGAGAATGGAGTAAAGCCCCTGGATCCTCCATTTGCTGATGTGGCAATGACTCAAAATGAGAAGAAACACAGTGGCTGCAATAGTGGGCTCAAGCAAAAAGATTGTGTGCATGGCACAGTGTTGGGGAATGTTTCATTCTGCTGTACTTAGGGTTGCTATGAGTCAGATCCAACTTGATGGCACCTGACAACAACAAGTGATAGTAGCTGTCATAACATCAAAGCACAATGCATTCCTCACCTTTGTGTTGCTGTGAGCATAAGCATGCCTAGTGTACTCCCATTTATAGAAAAGTATAGCACATATAATTGTATCTAGTACTTAATACTTGAAATGATAATAAATGACTGTTACTGGTCTGTGTACTGACTATGCTATACTGTTTATTGTTATTGTAGAGTGCATTTCTCCTACCTATTAAACAAAGTTTACTGTAAAGCCATGGTTCTCCAGGGGCAGTCTCATCTATCACATGATTATTGCATCCCTCAATTTTACATCAAGAGATCACGTCAAGTAACTGACCCAGACCACCTAGTTTTGTATAAGCACACTCTGGGATGTTTGCACTATGATGAAATTGCCTACTGAAATATTTCTTAGAACTAATGCATTCCAAGCTGGGCATGGTGGTGCACACCTGTAATCTTAGTGACTCAGGAGGTGGAGACAGGAGGATCACAGGTTCAAGGCCAGAGGTAACCTGTGTAATTTAGCAAGCCCTTGTCTCAATATAAAAAATAAGAAAGGGGTCAGGGGTGCAGCTCTGTGGTAGAGCATTTACACAGTACGCACAAGGCCATGGGTTCAGTACCCTCTAATACTGGAAAAAAAAAAAAAAAAGAGCAAGAACTAATGTATCCCAATCACCAAGGGATGCATGATTATATACTAACAAGGTAATAAATAAATTCAGGTTATTCATATTATGTTGTTGTTGTTGTTGTTGGGTGCCGTCAAGTCATGTCTAACTCATAGCAACCCTCATAGAGTTTTCAATGGCTGATTGTTTTGGGATTGCTTTGGGAGTGGATTGCCATGTCCTTCTCTCATATTCATATTACAGAATACCATAAAGCAGTTAAAAATGAATGAATTAGATCTGTCCATAGCAATACAGAAAAATCAAAAACAGTGAAAAATACAAATTGCAGAACCATATGCGAGTGGTTATGTAAACTTTTAAACACACAATATAAAACTTTATTTTGCTTATGAATACAGATGAATACAACAATATACACAACCATGAACTTGTACTAGGTCCCAAGGAGAGATAGTATGTTAGGAAGAAATGAGGACAACAAAGAGGTCTTTTGACTTTTCTTCTCTAATGTTTCTTTTTATATAAAAAATGATATGAGCCAGAACAAAACCCATGAAGTAAAACTAGCCAGACACTTTAAAAATGAACAATTCCTCTTCTGATTAGGATACTGACAGGTACAAAAGACCATTGTGTTCCCTATAACAAGGGCCCTGGAAAGAAAGTATTTCTTTTCTAAAGTCATCAAATAATTGTGGAGCTTTTAAAAAAGGAAAAGAACTTAAAAAAAGAAAAAATGAAAACCTGTGCTGTTCAATTTAGTTAGTCTAGTTACTAGACAGTTACTAGTTAGTCTAGTTACTACAATCTAGTTAGTCTAGTTACTAGACATAAGTCTGCAGCCGTGCCACTGTGGCTTCCGATCCCATCAGATCTTGGAAGCTAAGCAGAGTCAGACCTGGTTAGTACTTGGATGGGAAACTGTCTAGAAACACTAGATGCTGTAGGCTTGGGAAAAGGACCCTGCAGCCCACTCCCAAAAAAACAATCTCTATCAATGGCAGAGATGCATGACAACAGTGTTTCCCATGTTGTAAATAGGGTTGCTATGAGTCGGATACTGACTCGATGGTACCTAACAACATCAACAAGCCACAAGTGGCTACTGAGCTCTTGCAATGTGGCTGATCCAGGCTTGGTGGTGCACATCTGTAATCCCAGCAACTCAAGAGGCAGAGGCAGGGGGATCACAAGTTCGAGGCTAGAGGTGGCCTATGTAATTTAATGAGACATAGTGTCTCAAAATAAAAAGTAAAAAATGGGCTGACGGTGTAGATCAGTTGTAGAGTACCTGCAAAGCATGTGTGAGGCTCTGGGTTCAAACTCCAGTTCCAAAAAATAAAAAATAAAAATAAATAAAAGAAAATAAGATAAAAGAAAAGAAAAAGAAAGAAAAGAAAAAAAGAAATATGGCTGGTTCTAGCCGAGATGTGCTAGTATGTGTAAAATACATAGCAGATTTTGAGGATTTAGTACAAAAATAGAATGCATAATTTTCCCATTGATTACATGTTGAAATGATAGTTTTTTAATATTTTAATTGTGGTAAAATACAACACAAAATTTACCATATTAACCATTGTTGTTGTTGTTGTTGTTAGGTGTCGTCAAATAGGGTCTGACTCCTAGCGACCCTCATAATGTTTTCAACGGCTGATTGTTTTCAGATTGCTTCAGAAGTGGACTGCCACATCCTTCTCCCATTTTTGTGGTGCTGGGGATCAAACCTGGGACCTCAGAGAGTGCAAAGGAGTGCTCTACCAACTGAGCTAAACCTCAGCCCATATTAACCATTAGGTTCTAAAAAATCATGGTTAAAAAAAGAATATTTAGCCATTTTTGAGTGTGCGATTCAATCATGGGCCATTTTTAAGTATATAGATTAGTGCTGTCAAACTAAAAAGAAACTCAGAGATAAGCTCTCCAGAATAAGTGAATTTATCTGAGAATAGAAGAGAACTGCAATCTATGTACACTATGTCAAGCCATAGGCATACCCAAGGGACTAGGGAGAAAGAGGAATTGCTGCAGTTTGAATCTTAAATGTCCCCAAAACGCTCATGTGTTAAAGGCTTGGTCCAAAGGTGGCACTCTTGGGAGGTGGTGGAACCTCTAGGAGGTAGGTCCAAGTAAGAGATCTTTAGGTCATTGAGGCATAGTCTTGGAGGAATTGTGGGTCTCCAGTCTCTTCCTCACTTTTCTTTTGCTTCATGCCCATGCGGTGAGCATTTTGCTCTGCCGTACACTCCCCCCGCCCCAGTAATATACTGCCTAGACATGGCCCAAAGCAGTGGGACCAACTGATTGTGGATTTTTGAGGAAAGGTCTCAACATGTAGTCCAAGCTAGCCTCAAACTCCCAATCCTCCTATCTCAGCCTCTCAAGCACTGGTATTACAGGAACGCATTACCAAGCCAGGCTCAAACAAGGGTTCTTTGGGGCATCAGAAAGAGCGTTATTTCTAGCTTCGGGTGCCCAGTTTTGTTCTTCTTTAGTAACTGTACTAAGATCATCTTTTGGAAGTATTTCCAGCAGGGCCATGACAGAGATTTGCTCAGTAGGATCGAAAGGACAACATTTTCAACAACATTTTTGGCAAAGTGGTTTCCCATAGCCTCCATGCTGTCTAATTTCCAGTGACCCAAAACCTTAATAGCCAGAGCCACAGGTAGCTGAACAGCATCTAATAAATCCCTTACAGAAGGCCCATTTTTAAATTTTGTCTCCACTAGAAATGAGAAACCCTCTCTACCTCCATAACTTCTGAAATCACAAGCAACTCTGAATGCTTATCTACTACCTGTATAGATATTAGCAGTTTCTTCCTTAGCCAGAGGCCTCCCCAGCTGGATTGGCTAATGGCAAAGGTGCTGCTTCTCAAAAAAAGTGCATCATAGCATAACCCACACAGTATATATCAATACCATCCTTTAAGAAAGAGCCAGCTTCCCATCAATCCTTTAAGGAGTCAAAAGGTTAAAATCAGACCAGTGTGTGACATCTTCTCCAGGAAGAGAGGAGAAACAACAGCAGTAAAAAGATAATTACAACAAGAAGGAATAATACAAACACCGGGTGCAGTGGTGCACACCTGTAATCCCAGCACTCAGGAGGCAGAGGTAGGATTGCAAGCTCAAGGCCACCCTGGTCTATAGGGTGTGATCCTGTCTCAAAAAAATAAGGGCCAAGAGTGTAGATCAGTGATGGAGCACTTGCTTAACATATACAGAACTGCAAAAAATAATGTGGGGCGTGGTTAACAGAAGGCTCTCATAAGAGGTGAGACAGGTAGCAGAATGGTCTTGAATAAGAAGAGAACTCAAAAGAACTTCCATAAAAATTGTCAAGGGGGAACTCATTTCTCTGGTAGATTTGATTAATAGACCAATAGCAGGGATAACCTTTAAATGAGGATGGTGCTTGTGGACAACTTGATCCAGCTATTGACTACTGTATCCTACAGGGCACTGTTAAGCTTCATTCCTCTCCGTTAGAACACCTAGGACATTTCCTTCCTTTTCCTTCCTTCTTTGTGCAAACAACTTATCTGGAATAGTACAATCTTGAGGAAGTTCTTGTGATAAGTTCTCTTCCTGGTCTACATGTAGGAATGAATGTCTTGTGATAAATCCTGTTATAGGCATGTTTGTGTGAAAGCTCCTTTTCTACAGCTTCCTTTAAGCAAGTAATTCTATTTTGGTATCAGCAATTTTCACAGGATGTACTTCAAAGTGGACAGTTTAGGGTGCACATTAAGTACATTCACCTTGTTGTGCAACCAGCACTATAATCCACCTCCAGAACTCTTTTCATCTTGTAAAACTGAAACTTTGCACCCATTAAATAGTAACTCCCCATTTTTAGCAGGGTGACCAAACTCCCCACCCTTCCCTGCCTCCCCTTGGAACTCTCATGAAGGCATCTGAAATGGATGCCCTCTGGTGTGTTTTATAGTTAAGCATTTGGAATCAAATGGAATTTCTAGAAATGAAAAATACCTATCTCAAATAAAGAATGTATTAGATGGGCTTAAGAGCAAGCAGGGCACAAGAGATAGATTAATGAAGTCAAAGGACAGTAGAAAATACCCAAACTGCAAAGAAGAATTTGATGTTGCCTGAGTCCCTTTGGGGTGATGTCCCCACTGTCCCACACCCATCCTTCCACCCTCACCTTATGCCACAGGGCCCGGAGGCAGCTTCTCCGCAGCCCTGTGTGCTGCCATGCCAGAAACTCGTCCACACGTGCGCGGGCCTGCAGGTCTTGAGGATACCAGTAATCAGGAACTTTATACTTGTGTGTCAGGTAGAGCAGGATGGCCACGCTGTATAGAGGGGACATAATAGGTGGGAAAAAGTGTTGTGCTATGAATTTTATACCCAGTACCTTTTTTGATGGGCTGGGGTTTAGCTCAGTTGGTAGAGCGCTGCTCCGCACTCTCTGAGGACCAGGGTTCAATTCCCAGCACTGCAAAAAGGGGAGAAGAACATGGCAATCCACTCCCATAGCAATTCCAAAACAGTCAGCCATTGAAACTCTATGAGGAAGTGATATAATAGTTGTATAATGGAGAAAGCAAATGCTATATTACTCTGTGCCCTACCAATATTTATGAATACAGGGGGAAAAAAACTATGATGGTCACTGTGAGTCGGATTCTACTTGACAGCACCTAACAACAACCTTCTTTGATCTTCCCAACAATCTGCCAAGGTATGCACCTGATTTTACAGCAAAAGAAAGCAGGCTTAGAAATGTGAAAGGGCTTGCCTCAGGGTATAGGGCCCTTAGTGGCCCAACTGAGAGTCTTTCTGAGACTAATATCCAAGCTCATCCTACCACTAAGCAGAATCTCACAATAAGGTATCCTGTTAAGTGTTCCTTTTTTTTTTTTTTTTTTTTTGCCTCTATTATGCTAGAGATCGAATCCAGGTCCTTACACATGCTAGGCAAAATTCTACCCCTTGAGCTATACCCTCAGCCCTGTTGAGTCCCTAATCAGAGGACGAGAGAGCTTCCTGGAGGAGGTAGCATCTGAGCTGAGCTTTGAGGAAGCTCAGTTCTAGACATTTATTGTTATTGTGCTAGGGATCAAACCCAGCACATGCCAGGCCAGTGCTCTACCACTGAACTACACTTCCAAGCAAGGAAGCTCAGTTTTTTTCACGGCTGCATCCATTTGTGTGTGTGTGTGTGTGTGTGTGTGTGTACGTGTGGTACTTGGAGGTTGAACCCAGGGCCTTGCATATACTTCGCAAGCATTCTACCACTGAACCACACTCCTAACCTATTTTTTATTTTTTATCTTGAGACAGGGTTTCACTAAGTTATACAGGCTGTCTCTGGCTGCGAACCTGCGATCCTCCTGCCTCCACCTCCCAAATTGTCAGGATTACAGGTGTGAGCTACTATGCCTGGCAAGTCTGCATCCATTCTTGATATTTGGCATTGAGATCAGCCTCAGATACCCTGTTCAAACAGGCTTTCTCATCGTCCCTTTGTGCTTTACGTCATTCTTTCTGCTAAGAATCGGCTCCCATCTAAATCTACTGAAGTGGTTCTTCTCCCTAAACTCTTACCCAGGAAACACTCAGAGTATTGCAGGACCCTGGGATGACAGAACAGGCAAGGATTCCTGGCGCTCTCCTTCTGCCCCTTGCTATGGAAGTTGCCATGGTATAGGGTGGGGATGAAACTTAGAGGACACTGAGGATGTGTCAATTGAGGCCATGGGAAAGCTTTTGGGAACTTGGGGTATACCGAGGGTTGGGCACCTCAGCCCAAAGGGCAGTAAACTTCTGATCTGTCACTGGCCTGTGCTCTCTATTAAGAAACCCACACTGCCGGATGTGGTGGCTCATGCCTGTAAACCCAGTGATTCTGGAGGCAGAGGCAGGAAGACCATGAGTTTGAGGTGAGAGGTAGCCTGTGTAACTTAGTGAAATGCTAACTCAAAATAAAAAATTAAAGGGGAGCTAAGGGTGCAGGGTGTAGCTCAATGGTAGAGCACTTGTGAAGTCTCACTAAGCCCCGGCTTCAACTCCCAAGTATAGTCAAAAAAAAAAAAAAAAAGAATCTGGCACCTACACTCCAGCCTAGTGCCTCTGCTGTTGGTGTGGAACACCCTGATTCTCCTTCTGCTCCCAACTAATTGTTTAAGCCACCTCTGAGGAAGGCTGCAAGTCCCTGTGAACAGCAGACCTCCCAAGGGGGAAAGAAGAGACATGCAGAGATCGCACACTGCCCACAGTTGGTTCTTGCTGGGGCTCATCACTTAGAAGACGCAAGAACTCAGGACACCAGGGGCCACCAGGAAAGAAGGGTGCTGTTAGAATGTCAGAGGAGTCACTGGGGTGCATCCATTTGAGATTTCAGAAACAAAGTCTAAAGCATAAATTCTAGGTTCTCCTTCCTATGGGGCAGGTGACTCAGGTAACAAAAGGGGTGGGAAAGTGAAAGGCATGGCCTGCTGTGATGACGAAGTCTCAACTTCTTGGGATCAGCTCTGATGTAAAAGATCCCCGTGGCTGGTGGCTTTCTTATGTGGGAGACCAAGCCAGGGGAGCTACAGGGGCCCCAGAGATGGAGATGCTGGGTAGCCCAGTTGCCACCAGGCCATCTTGACGCCAGCTGGACCAGAAAGTGGCCCCCGTGGTGGGTGAAGCTGCCTTCTTGCCCTGCCCTGCACCCCTGCCCCAGGGATCCTGTCATCAACAACCAAAGGATTGGTGCAGAGGTAAAGCAGGTATCTGGTTTTTCAACCTGCCAGCAAATCGGAAGAGCAGGTAGGCAGGGGCCTGGGTTCCAGCCCAAACTCTGTGGGATGTGGGCCAAAGGGGGCCCTTCACCTCTGCAGACATTCATTTCCTTGTCTGTAATGTAAGAGCTTGCCAACTGGGATTTAGCTCAGTTGGTAGAGGGCTGCTCTGCAGTCTCTGAGGTCCTGAGTTTGATTGCCAGCACCGCAAAAGTGAGAGAAAGATGTGGCAATCCACTCCCGAAACAATCCCGAAACAATCAGCCATTGAAAACCCTCTGAGGGTCGTTATGAGTCGGACACAACTCGATGGCACCTCACAACAACAACAACAACAATGTAGAGGTTTAGGACAGGATGGTGACAGCCGCGAAGCAGCCCCAGGGTCCCAGTTACCTCTCAGTCAAGGCGAAGTCCCCATCCTTCATAGCTGGCACCTTCTTCAGGGGGTTCACCTGGGCAAAGGCATCGCTGAGATGTTGGCCTGTAGAGAGCCCAGCATGAGAGAGCTGAACCTTCTGTACAGCCTGTGTCCACTCCCTGCAATGCTCAGGCCCCAAATTCGTGGCTCCTGGCCCCGCTGGGCTGCCCTCTTGAGTGGGAAAGGCTGGTGGGACTGCTGGGTGAGGAGGTGGAGGCTGCTCCAGCAGCAGGTGCAAAGTAGATCACAATGCACTTTGTCAACTCCTCCTGGGACTTGCCCCATATATAACCCCTAAAAAGTGCATCCCAATGTCCTCTGAGACCCTGGCCTCTGCCTGAGCTTGTCTGAATGTTGGTTTTTGTTTTGTTTTGTTTTGTTTTTTTAATTTCTCCTGTAAAGTCAGCCAGAAAGAAGCTTCTAAGTGCACTTAAGCCTCATTGCTGCTCTGCTCCATAGCTGTCAGTGGCTCCCCATTACCCCTGGATCAGGTGGAAGTTCCGCTGAACCATTTACAATGATTGCCATTTCCCTCCAAACCCAGAGGCTACCCTCTGTTTACCCTCCCTCCAGATTGTTCCTTCACTGGAGTCCCTCCTGTCTTTCCCTGGTGAAATGTGTCTCCCTCTGCACCCCATATTTGACAGCCAACTCAGACATCCCCCTTGTCCCCATAGCCTCTTCCCTGCCCCATACTTGCAGAGTCAGTCCCTTTGTGTGGTAAGCGGGCATGCTCCAGAGGAGGCTGGGAGGAGGTGAAGTTTCAGGCAAGGACAGGTCATGCAAAGATACAAAGGCTGGCAAGGGCTGCTCATGGGGCACTAGATCTAAGGCTTACCCAATAGAGTGGCTGTGCTTGCCCATTCACCCAGCAACACCTGGATCCTGCTGACATCCCCTCCTACCACCCCCACCCCACCTCCAACAGCCAGCCAGCTGTGTCCTTGAGGGCCTCAAAGACCTGCCAGAGGAACAAACGCCCCTGCTCAGGGCCCAACGCTCTCCAGGCCCTGGAATGGGGGAGGAGGCTCCTGTTCCGCATTCCCATGAGAGCAGCCTCCCTCCCCAGCATAAGAGAGGCAAGGGACAAGGTAAATAAGGCAAAACAGGAGGAGCAGAAAGAAGAGACAAAAGGGATCCCAACACAGACCAGGCCAGTGCAGAGGGCAGGCCTGGAAAGACAGGTCCCCAGAGGAATGCCTCCTCTACCTGCTGCTGCCCGGCTGACTCAGCGCGGGGGGGCCAGCAGAGGAGGGACCCGACTGTAGCGGTCTGTACTCGTGGTCTCCTCACCGCTCCCCTTCCGCCCCCATCTCTTCCGGAGGTCCCCTCTCCCAAGGCCCAGGCCGCACCCACTTCTGGTAGCCAGGTCTACGTCCTCTTCATGCTCCGCCCCCTGTGATTCCCCTCCTGCGGCGCCCGGAGCGCTTAGCCCCACCGCACAGTTTGGAAAGCCCTGAATCTTGGGTCTCCCTGGTGGCTCACGTTTCTCACCCGTTCTCCAAATTAGAACAGCGAAAGCTCCAAGAAGGGACACCCTAAGTTTTGTTTGCGTCCTGGTCCAACTCTCCCCGACCTCTCAGTTCCCCAAACCCGAGACCCGACCCACCCTTGAGCAGTTCCACAGTGCGCAGCTGGAATGGGATGCCGTTCTTTTTGGCGAAGATGTAGATGGCGCGGCAGGGCTGGGACAAAAGGTCAAGGTAGAGCTCCAGGACCATGGCGATGGCGTCGGCAGCGGGGAGTAATCTCGCAATCCAAGAGACACAGCAAAAACTTGCCCAGGGTCATGAGTTTTGATTTGGCCCAGCGCAGCCACGCCCCCAACTGGGCGTTGGGCCCTTTGCTCCAATTGCTGGCCCACGGTGTGAGGCGATGGGAGTAGCAGAAATTGGGATCCTGGGATCTCTGGGGCACGACCCAGAGTAGAGTGAGTGGCCACTAGATGAAAGGAGATGCACAGGGGCTCCAGTCCCAGCCCTTTTATGACTGGCTTGTTTGACTTGGCATAATGTCTTCAAGGTGTATTCTTACTGGAGCTTGTGTCTGAATTTTCAGTTGTTCCTGTTTCATAGATGGGGAAACTGAGGCACTGAGTGATGATAGACCCAGAAAGTCTGGCTACAGAGTCCCTCCTCTTAGATCAACACGTTAGAGATCTTGGTGGCAACACTTGGCAAAGTTTCAGGGTTTGTGTTCAGAGTTTGTGGCCATTGGCTTTGCTCCAATTGTGCACTCTAGAAATTCACAGCCTGGGCCTTCCTGCTCCTGCCTGCACTGGGCTCTCAGTCCCTGGGTGTTGTAGACTGAGTAATTTGCACGCAGTAGAAATTTGTTGCTCACAGTTTTGGAGACTTGTAAGTCCAAGGTCGAGGCTGCAGCAGATTCTGTGTGTGGTGAAGGCTGGCTCTCTGCTTCAAACATGCTCCTCGCTGTCTACTCACATAGTGGGAGGGGCGTGTAGCTTGTCTCAACATCTTTTATAAGGACACTAGTCCAATTCATGAGGGTGGTATCTTTGTGACTTAATCACTTCCCAAAAGAACCCATCTTTTTTTCCCCCAGTATTTGGGGGTTGAATCCAGGGTCTTGTGCATGCTAGGCAAGCATTCTACCTTAGGCTCCCTTTTTATTTTTGAGACAAGGTCTTGCTAAGTTGAGTAGGCTGCCTCTGGCCTTGAGCTCACCATCCTCCTGCCTCAGCCTGCAGAGTTGCTGGTGTGTACTATGATGCCCAGCCCAAACTTGTAATACTGAGGTGCCATGGAGCACTGGGTTTGTTTCTTCCCTTCTTTCAACCTCAATTTCTCCATCTTTAGAATGATGAGGACGCTTTGAAATAGGTGAGGAGACTTTCTGTATTAGTTAGCTATCGCTGCATAACAGACTAAGTGGCTAAAATAACATGTTTATTTTCTCACTTTCTATAGGTCAGGGTCTGGGCATGGCTTAACCAGGTCTTCTGCAAGGCTGCAATCTAGGTGTCAGCTAAGGCTGAGTCCTCCATTTCCAGGCTCATTCTGCATTTCAGTGAGTGTGAACATTGGGGTGCCCCCCAAATTCGTGAGGTTCAAAGGAGCTGCCTTGCATTCCACCATCTGAGGCTCAACTGGGAAAGGACCTACTCCCAAGCTCACTCCAGTTGTTGACAGAATTCATGTCCCCCTGGTTGTGGGACTAAAGGTCCCAGCTGCCTGCTTGCTGTGGTCTGGAGGCCACCTTAGCCTCTTGCCCTGTGAATCTCCTAATATAGTCTCTTATTTCTTCAAAGTCAACAAGGGAAAGACACTCCAGAGCCAATGTGACAGCAAGATGGAGACTGATGTAATAGAGTAACATGTTTAACTGTTTGGAAACAAGTAAGAAACCCCAGCTATGCTCAAAGGGAGGGTGCTATACTAAGATGTGAATACCAGAAAGTGGGGATCACTAGGGGTCACCTTCAAGTCTGTCTGCCTTACCTTCGAAGGGCAGGAGCTTCACGGGCCTGCAACTTAGAAGGGCCCTGTATTTAGTTAATGTTTTGCTGTTGCCATCTTAAAATTCCTAATTTTTTGATTAAGGGGCTCCATGTTTTCATTTGCATTTAGTCCCAGCTAAGGAGTCCAGGGGGCGGGGTTTAGCTCAGTTGGTAGAGGGCTGCACTGCACTGCACTCTCTGAAGCCCTCGGTTCGATCCCCAGCACCACAGAAACAGGAGAAGGACCTGACAATCCACTCCCAAAGCAATCCTGAAACAATCAGCCATTGAAAACCCTATGAGGGTCGATATGAGTGGCACCCAACTCGACAGCACCTAATAACAACAACAATGAGTCCAGGCCAATCATGGTGGCGCATGATGGTAATCAACTTGCTGATGAGCGTGAGGCAGGAGGATCATGAGTTTGAGGCCAGCCTGGGCTACACCTTGGCCTGCAGCTGTACCACTGTGGTATCTGATACCCTCATATCTCCAAAGCTAGGCAAAGTCGGACCTGGTTAGTATTTGGATGGAAGACCACCTGGGAACAGCAGGTGCTATGGAGCTTGATAGAAGGACCCAGAAAACGCCCCCCCCCAAAAAAAAAACAATCAGCCATTGAAAACCCTATGAATAGCAGAGAAACACTAACAATACTATTTGACCTGTTGTATGTAGGGTTGCTCTGAGTCGGACACTGACTTGATGAGACCTAACAATAACAACAAAGAGTCCAGAGAGCCCATGAGGGCATCTAGAACATTTTCCATTTTGGATGGTCATAGGGCCACCAACTAAGAGCTTAGTACATCTTAAGGGGGTTTCCACTGCCAAAGAACTGCTTGTCTTAGTATTTCTGAGTTGGAATCTGAGAGAGAACCTGATTGGCTCACTTCTGCAGTTGGACTGCTCTTAAAGGGGCCAATCAGCTCTGGCAGGAGGAGGTCATATACATAAAACATGGCTGCCTCTTATGCCCTAGTCATGGGTCAGACAGCTTTTCTAAGAAGGGATTGGAGACAAGTAGGTGAATCATGTTCTGGTCCCTGGACCCAGATCTGTCTTCAGATCGTCAGGATGCGCTTTTATAGACTGTGGGACCTGTGACAAGGGGAGTTTTCTTTCCTTTCCTCAATTAGGGTCACTCATAACTTTACCTAACAGTAAAGCCCAGAGTCTACAAGGTATAGTGCAAAGAATAGGCCATGGGCACTTACATGGGGTACAGGGCACTTACAAATGGGAAGGCTCTTTCTTTCTTTTCTTCCTTTCCTTGCCTTGCCTTGCCTTGCCTTGCCTTTCCTTTCCTTTCCTTTCCTTTCCTTTCCTTTCCTTTCCTTTCCTTTCCCCTTCCTTCCTTCTTTGATTCTTTCTTTCTTTTTTCCTTTCTTTTTGAGTCAGGGTCTCTCTGTATAGTCTCAAAGCCTGTCCATGACTGACATGTCCCTGTAAGAAACCCCAATAAACTTATGATTTACAAAGTTTAATGTGATTCATCCTTTGGCCTGTCTATGTCTCTTCAACTTTCACACAGGATGTGGTGCCAAAACAAGGACAGACAGAACTGAAGATAAATTAGGAGGGGGGATCCAGTAGAAGTGGGAGGAACCACAGGCTCCTGTGTAGTGACCCATGTTGGGGGTGGACCTCAGCTATAGCTCCATACTCTATTAGGGTGGGCATGAAGATAGCTCTGCCATCCACATATCCAGAATCAAGGTGAGCAGCCTTGATCTGTGTCGGGGTAGACCCTGGTATAATTCCACCCTCCATGCATATGACCCAAAGCCCGCATTAAGATGGACCATGTGGATCCATGGCCCATGGATGTGACCCGAATCCTTACCTGAGGAATTCTATCATATGGGATGGCAGGGGATGCAAACGACTGGCCCACACCCTGGATGTTGAGGCATACAACTGTGGCTGGGTTATAGGGAGGTGTTCCTCCCTTTATGTTATGATTTGACATGTCTCATTGCTATAGTTATAGGAGGTATAGCTGGGGTGAAGCTGTCTGTCCAGAGGGTGCTTGCCTGCATAAGGGAAAATGAGATGGAAATGCTGATCTACCATTTCTTATGGCTGAGAAGGTGTAAGAAAAAAAGTGCAAGTTGAATCTGTGCTGGAGAACCTCTCCTGGGATCAAGGGATTTGGGACCATGGGAGGGTTCAGAGAGTGAAGAGGAAAGGAGAAATTCCATGAAAACCCAGCACAAAAGGCAGAGCAAGAGGATTTTAAAAGCATGGCATTTAGGTTGGGAAACCACATGATTAAAGTAGCCAGGGAGGTTTGCATCTTTAGAGTACTTCCCAAAAGTTACTGCCACAGTCCAGCTATTTGCCATGGGTGAGACCCCAGAACTTTGCTTTGCTATTCTACTCACCCTCTGTACAAAGGCTTCACTACATAGATGATATAATGCTAACCTCTGAATGTCTTACAGATATAGAAAGGCACTTAGTGGACATGCAGGTGCACCTAAAGAAGGGAGGATAGGAAATCAGTCTGGACAAAGTGCAGGGGCCAAGTGTGGCTGGGAAAGGAAATCCTTAAGAGTCTTATGGTCAGGTAAAACAGGTACGATTACGAGTAAGGTTTTTAAGAAACTCTTACAGAAGCCAGTGCCCATAAATGTAAATCAGCTGCAAGTGTTTTAAAACTTCTGGGGTATTGGCGTGTTTTCATACCCCATCTTCCTCAAATTGCTCATCCTTTGTATAACTTGGTAAATAGGAGTTCCATGCAAGATTTGCAGGTAGACTACCTATGACCCATCTTTGTCAGTGAAGGATGCAAATGTGCTCTCACCTATGTAGAAACTGCTGTAAGCCCTATTATTATTATTTTGTTGTTCTTGGGGATTCAACCCAGGGCCTCACACGTTTTGAAAATGCTTTACCACAGAGCTGCACTTCTAACCCATTTTTTATTTTTTTTTTCAAAGACAGGGTCTCACTAAGCTAGTGAGCAGGGCGTGGTGGCACATGTCTGTATTCTCAGCAACTTGAGAGGCTGAGGCAGGAGGATCACAAGTTAGAGGCCACAGCAACCTGCACAATTTAGCAAGACCCTGTCTCAAGATTAAAATATTAAAATGGGCTGGGAGTGCAGCTCAGTGGCTGAGCACTTGTAAAATATGTGTGAGGCCCTGGATTTAACATCCTAGTACCAAAAAAAAAAAAAAAAAAAAAAAAGACAAAGTGGAAAAATTCATACAACACTACTCACATACACAACCCCTATTTCAAAACTATTAATGCTTATTGAAAGTAAAATGCTGACAACATACCTAACTCCCAAAAATACCTACTGGAGAAACTTTTTAGCTTCATTGGACCTTGAGTTTCTATTTAAAAAAATTTTTTTCCCATGGTTCATTGAATATTTCCAATTATTGAGCTAGACTCCCTTGGCCTTTTTGGCACTTCAAATTTGATTATGTGGCTATGTTGTCAAACTTGGCTCACAGACCAATTTTGTGCACAAGGATAGGTGTTTGCTAAAGGATAGGACTCATAGGGAATATCTAGCAGGAAGAAGGGACCAGCAGATAATGGACGGTGAATATGGACAAAGTACTATGATACACACATATGAAAATGTCATGATGAATCCCATTGTTTTACATGCTAACTTAAAAAAGTAATAATAATAAGCCTGGCACGGTGCCACAGGCTTGTAATCCCAGCGGCTGGGGAGGCGGAGGCAGGAGGATCGCAAGTTCGAGACCAGAGGCAGTCTTTGTAATTTAGTGAGACACTGTCTTGAAAAGTAAAATAAATGGGCTGCGGGTGCAGCTCAGTGGTCCAGCACTTGCAAAGCATGCAAGTGCGAGGCTCTGGGTTCAACCCTCAGTACTGAAAAAAAAAAAAAAGTAATAATAAAAAAGAATGAGACTCATTTTGCTAAACAGATATTAGCTATAGCTTTTTTTTCACAGATACTTTTTATAAAGTTGATGAAGTTCTCTTCTTGACTTCACCTGTGTTATGTTGTTGTTAGGTGCCGTCGAGTCGGTGTCCGACTCATAGCGACCCTCATAGGGTTTTTAATGGCTGAGTGCTTCGGGATTGCCTTGGGAGTGGATTGCCAGGGACTTCACCTGTAGAGTGATTTAATTTTGAAAGGGTACTGATTAGAAAGGAGGAAATTAATTCTTCTTCACATACTTGGAAGAATTCATCAGTGAAATCATTTAGTCCTGGGTTTTTCTTTGTAGGAAGTTTGTTGTTATTGTTGTTGCTTATAGAACTAGAGGTTGAACCCAGTGCTTGCACAGGCTAGGCAAATGCTCTACCACTGAGCTGCACTCCAGCCCCCTTTTGTATTTTTTATTTTGAGACAGGGTCTCGCTAAATTGTGCAGGCTGCCTTTGGTCTGGAATTTGCCATCCTCCTGCCTCAGCTTCCCAAGTGCTGGGATTACAGGTGTGTGCCACCATGCCTGGCTGCAGGAATTTTTTTTTTTTTTTAATATTTCAATCTCTATATGTCGATTCCAATTTTCTATTTCTTCTACGGCCAGTTTTGGTACATTGTGTGTTTCTAAGAATTTTCCCATTTCATCTAGGCTATCTAATTTCCTCGCATACGATTATTCATAATACTTATTTATAGCCCTTTGTAGTTCTGTAAGATCCATAGTGATGTCCTTACTTTCCCAGTCTCAAGAATTTTTTTTCTTTTTTCTCGGTTTTTCTAGCTAAAGATTTGTCACTTTTATTGATCTTTTCAAAGATTTTTTTGGTTTATCTCGTTCTATTATTCCTTTTTTTTTTTTTTTCTTTTTTTTGACAGACTCTTACAGCATAGCCCAGGCTGGCCTAGAACTCATTGTGTAGCCCAGGTTGGCCTCAAATTTTGGACCCTCCTGCCTCAGCCTCCCAAGTACTAAATTGAGATCATTCTTTTTAAATGTATATGTTTGCAACTATAAAGTTTCTTAGCGCTACTTTTATTTTGTCCCATAAGTTTTGACATGTTGTGTTTTCATTTTCATTTGTTCAAGGTATTTTCTCATTTCTCTTTGTGATTTCTTCTTTGACCCAGGAGTTATTTATGAGTATGTTTAATTTCTACATGCTTGTAAATTTTCTAGTTTTCCTTCTATTATTAATTTCTAATTTCATTCCATTGTGTTCAGAGAACATTCTTTTCATGGTTTCAATCTTCTTAAGTTTGTGACTTATTTTATGGTCAAACATAGAATCTATGCTGGACGATAGCCATGTGCATGTGAAGAAAATGCTTATTTTGCTATTGTACGGAATGTTCCAGTAGGTTCAACTGGTTTATAGTGTTCTTTGATGACCTCCTGTCTAGATTTATTTTTTCTTTTTGTGGTACTAGGGTTTGAACCTAGGATCTCACACATGCTACTCAAGTACTCTACTACTGATCTGCATTCACAGCCCTTATTTATTTATTTATTTATTTATTTATTTATTTATTATAATAGGAGACTGAACCCAGGGCCTCACACAGGCTTTATGAGCAGTCTACCACTGAGCTGCACCCCTAGCCCATTTATTTTTTATTTTTTACTTTGAGATAGTATCTTGATAAGTTATGCAGGCTGCCTCTAGCCTCAAACTTGCAATCCTCCTATCTCAGCCTCCCAAGTCGCTGGGATTACAGGTATGTGTCACAGCTCCTGGCTCCTGCCCAGTTATTCTACGCTTGACAGGGAGGACTAAAATCATCATCTATTATTATTGACAAGATAATCATATTTAACCTTTATATTTTACATTCTTCTTAGAAACTGAGAGGGCTCGTGATTACCTCCTGCATTCACACTGGACTCTGCATACAATAACTATCCCCAAGTCAGCAGCCATGATGGTTGCCCTGTTCTTTATTAGGCAAAGGAACAGAATGGTTTTTAGTGTTTCCTCCAAGAAAGGCACCTCAGAGGGGTGAGCCAGCCAGGCCCTGCAGGATGAGCTGCCTCCGGGGTCACTTGTACTTCTGCAGAAACTCGCAGATTCTCTCCTTGACTAGTGGATCCAGCGTTGAACAGTCCCACTCTGCCAACTTCACCAGGCGCTCATGGGCCTCCCAGAAGAGGCCAGAGCCAATGGCCAGCTCCACCCGCATGCGCCACTCTGCCAGCTTGGAACTGTTGAGGAAGACATTATGATTGCCCCCCATGGGCTGTGGACAGACAAAGAGGAAGATGTGGTTAACCTGGGGACCAGCCCAAGCTGGGGTTTCTCCTACAGCTTCAAGAGCCCTCCTTATCTGCCTCTGGAAAGAGTCAGTCTGCAAATCCCCAGAATTAGTCACCTGCCTGGCAAGGGGTCACAAGCTACATAAGAGATGTGGGCTGGGGACAGAGAATCCAGAATCCCCCAGGGTTCTTGGTCACTCACTGGTCTTACTCCATGCCTCCTGAACCCCTCTCTGAGATGACTCCTGGCTCAAGTGGTTCCTACCTCTCCAGCATGAAACCTGTTTTCTTCCAGAGAAGCCCTTTATTCCCAAGGCATGGGTGGAACTCAGTTCTTTTTACTCCCACCTCCTCGGGTCAAACCACTGTCTGTGATTAAGCACTAGAGGAGACCCAGCAGGCAGCCTGCCTAGCAGTTCAGCAGGTTCTAAGAAATGCGCACCCAAGCAATTCAAGAGGTCAAGAAGGGGTCACCGGGGTAAAATGTAGAGTTGAGGTGAAGCATAGTGCTGTATACTTGGGACAGGCCAGAACAGTTTTTCATGGTGCACTTTTGCACTGCCCATTGACCAGGAACCAACACTGCTACTTTACACGCTAGCCTTTTAAGTCACTGGCCAGAGTCTAATCTGGCCATCCTGCACACACGAGCTAGCTCAGAACTGGCCACCTTTCCTTACCTGTAAAGGCCATGCAGAAACACTGCAACCAGGTGTGACTACAAAATGCACAGGGGACACCCCTCAAAACCAGTCAGGATTGCTGTTCTACATAGCTGTCTGTCTAGAGCCCTAGGAGAGAAGCAAGGCCAGAATGACGGGCCAGGAGAGTGAGAGCATTTCCTGGAGTGTCCAGCAGATGGCATTTAGGATCCTGGTGGGTGGACCAAGAAATGCTCTTCTCTGCATCCCATAGCTCTTTTGCTGGCTGTGTAATCCTTGTCCAGACAGATGATCATGATCCTCCCTGATTCAAAACCTTCTGCACTTCCTTCCTCTTGCCCTCAAATGGAGTCTAGAAACTCAGTCCTGGCTCCCTCACCCCTCAGGGTGGCCCTGCCAGCCTCTCCTACTTCAGCAGTCTATCCTCCAGTTATGGCTCCACTGCCCACAGAAGCATTCTGCCTCTGCCCAGACTCTTGACCTCCCACTGCCCAACCCCTCACCTGCATCATCTCCACCAGGGCCACCAAGTCAGCCAGTGAGATGTGGTCCCCAGTGATGAACATCTTGTCCTGCAGAAACTTCTCCTCGAATTGCTCCACGGTTTTCTTTACCTCTTCCAGCATCTGTTCTGTCTTTTCAGCCGGAACCTCCTCACCCGTGATCATCGGGATTAGCAACTGGCCGGGGGGGAGGGGAGGGAAGTGGAGGCTGCACCTCAGCTCCATCTGCCCCTCAGACCTCTGTGTCCTTGTCTGCTAGATAGATGTTGGACAGTACAGACAATGTAAAGTAGTTTCACCTTTTTAGCAACTCTGATTGGTAGAAGTGGCCTGGCGTCAGGTGTTCAAGAGGGTTGTGAGGCCCCAGCAAGACTGAATCCTGTGATTGACTGGTGATGTCTGCTGTGGATTGGACACAACTTGAGTGTGTCTGCCAAGGGTTTGTGTGTTGGAAGCCTGGCCCCCTTGTGTTCATATGAGAGGTGATGGGACCTTTTTTTTTTTTTTGTGGTACTGGGGGTTGAACCCAGGGCCTCATGCCGGCATGCTTTGCAAGTGCTGGACCACTGAGCTGCGCCCCCAGCCCTTTTTTTTTTTTTTTTTTTTTTTACTTTTTTGAGACAGGGTCCTGCTAAATTACACAGGCTGCCTCTGGTCTCAAACTTGCGATCCTCCCACCTCTGCCTCCCGAGACGCTGGGATTACAGGCGTGCGCCACTGCGCCCAGTGCTGGTGGTGGGACCTTTGAGAGGTGGAGTCACATTGGGGGCATTGCTTTCCAAAGAGATTGAGGTAGTTCTCATGGGACACTGAGTTAATTCTTAAGAGGACAAGTTGTTATCAAAGATCAAGACTGACCTCCTCCCTCCTCTCTGGCTTCCTGTCCCACTATGTGATCCCTCTTGCACTTGCTTCCACCATGATAGCATTTGCCATAAGTCCCTCAAAGTCCATCAGAGCCTGTGCTATGTTGTTTGTGCTTTTGGCCTTCAAAACAGTGTGCTAAGTGAATCTCTTTTCTTTATCAGTTACCTAGCCTCAGGTGGGGCTGGGATTTAGCTCAGTTGGTAGAGTGCTGCACTGCAGTCTCTGAGGCCCTGAGTTCAATTCCCAGCACTGTAAAAATGGGAGAAGGGCCTAGCAATCCACTCCCAAGGCAATCCCGAAAAAAAAAAACAGTCAGCCATTGAAAACCCTGTGAGGGTTGCTATGAGTCGGATACCGACTCGACGGCACCTAGCAACAACAACAACAGCCTCAGGTATTTTGTTGTAGCAACGAAAAACAGACTAAAACACAGGCACAGCATAGGGACACCTGCTGGCTATTTGTCATGTTGCAGTTTGCTGCTCTCTGCAGACCCTTTGACTCTGATATTCTCTAGTTCAGGATGAAATTTCTTGAATCCTGACCTGGCTTGAGTCCTATCAGTGCTTTTTGTGTATCCTTCCCCTGGTTTTAAAAAAATTCTTTCATACGCAACAGTTCGTTCCACACTCCCAGCAGCTCTGTAAGCCATGCAAGAGAGGGAGCAGAAGAAATGAGGCTCAGAAAGGGAGGGAGACTTGTTTGTGCTCACCACGGCCAGGATTGGACTTCAGGTTTCCTGACTCCCTTATTCCTTTGTCCCTGAACCCCAGATATGGCCCTGCTCACCTTGATCCAGAGTATCTTGTTCATGGGCAGCTGAATCGCTGTGTGCTGCCAGGCCATGAATTCATCCACACGGGCACGCGTGTGCAGGTCTGGTGGGTACCAGTGGGAGGGTGCACTGTACTTGCGGCAGAGGTAGCAGAGGATGGCCACACTACAGAAAGGGCAGGTCAGGGATACTGCCCTTGCCTTCTCAAGGCCCCAACACCGACCACCCTAGTGCAGCCAGGAGCCAACTACTAAGGTCCCCAGCCACAGGCAGGTTGTAGGCGCTGAGATTCCTTGGGGAAAGGAGCCCACAGGGGCCTAGGAAAGGCTTTCCACAAGCTGTCAGTCCAACAGTTAGAAAGGGCAGGGAGAGAGACCTGAGGCTGAGCAAAAGTAAGAATGGCCAGTCCACACAGGGGGAACAACATGCCGATACACCAGGGTAAGAGGGAGTGAGGTGAATTTGGAGAATGGAGAGCAGATGAGTATTTATAGAAGGAGGATAGGGGTAAACACATTAAGATGTACATTAAAAATTTCTAATAAAAAAAAAAGGAGGATGGGGTGAGCAGGGACTAGAGAGAGACAGACAGTGACACTGTGCAGGCCAAACATGGGGGCCCATGGAGATGCAGGGAAGAGTTGGGACTTAATTCTTAAGATTACAGGGATGGGGTGGGGTGTGGTGGTGTACACCTATAATCCCAGAGACTCAGGAGGCAGAGGCAGGAGGATCGCAAGTTTGAGACCAGAGGCACTCTGCACAATCTAGCAAAAAAGTGAAAAAAAAAAAAAAAAAAAAAGGGCTGGGGGTGCAGCTCAGTGGTACAGCACTTGCAAAGCATGCAAATGTGAGGGCCTGGGTTCAACCCCTAGTATTGCAAAAATAAAAAAATAAAATAAAAAATAAATAAATAAATAAAAGGAGAGAAAGAAAGGATTACAGGGATGAGAGGATCCAATCCTTCTAATGCTGGATGGAGAGGGCAGAAGTGAACACAGCAAGGCCAGGATGGTGGCTCTAGCAATAACCAAGCACGAGGGAATGGTGTCTTGGGAGAATAGGGGGTGGCAGGGAGAAGAGGCCTCAGGGACACAGGGATACAGGGGAGGGGACAGATTGGAAACGTGGCTTAGAGGGGATGTCCTAGGCTTGATGATTGATGGCTGGTGTGGAAAACTTGATAAGACAAAAGACCATATTCTTCATATCGTTAATAATCATACAAAGATAAAGAGGGTGGGGTGCTATGGTTTGAATGTCCCCACCAAAACTCAGGTTGAAATTTAATCTCTGTTGTGAGGCTGTAAGAAGTGAGAATATTAAGAGTGACTGGATCATGAGGTCCTGGCCTTCATGAATGGATTAATCCATTTGTGGATAAAAGGATTCCTGGGGGAGTGGCTTTGTTGCAAAAGCAAGCTGTCTCTGGCTATTTTGCCATATGATACTCTGCACCATGTCATGACCCAGGGGGAGGGCCCCCACCAGGTGCTAAGCAAATGCCAGCACCATGCTCTGGGACTTTCCAGCCTTCATAACCATGAGCTAAACTCAACTTCTGTTCTTCCTAAGTTTCCCAGTCTGTAGAATCAATTATAGCAACCAAAAATGGGCTGAGACAGGGACTACAGATACAGAGAGGCATAAGAGAGAATCCATCAGTTGCAATTCTCAGAACTTTTTGGACCCTGATTCTAACAACCAAACTGCTCAGAAAATATGATATAACCAGAAACTTCTGAGTAGGAACTGGATATTTGATGAAATCTGGGAATTACTGCTAGTTTTGTTGTTGTTGTTGTTGTTGTTGTTGTTGTTGTTGTTGGGTGCCGTCGAGTCATGTCCAACTCATAGCGACCCTCATAGGGTTTTCAATGGCTGATTGTTTCGGGATTGCCACAGGAGTGGATTGCCACATCCTTCTCCCGTTTTTGTGGTGCTGGGAATTGAACTCAGGACCTCAGAGACTGCAGACCGGCACTTTACCAACTGAGCTAAATCCAAGCGGCTAGTTTTATTAGGCAATGTATTTCTTTTAGAGAGTCTTTATTTCTTAGAGGTACATTCCTAAACACTTGTGGGTGAGATGGGGAGGTGTCTGGAAGGAAGAGGAACAGGGTGGGGTACAGGTGATGCAAAGTGGGCTGCAAGTGGAAAACTCCTGAGGCTGGGGTTTGATATACTCCTTGCTAGCTAGTATTCGCCTGCAGCTGTAGCCCTGTGGCATCTGATCCCGTCAGATTTTGGAAGCTAAGCAGGGTCAGGCTTGGTTAGTACCTGGCTGGGGGACCGCCTGGGAACACCAGAAGCTATAGGCTTGGGAGAAGGACCTGGCAACCCCCTCCCCCCAAAAAAATCAATCTGCCATTGAAAACCCTATGAATAGCAGAGAAGCACTGACAATGGTGTTTCCCCTGTTGTACAGAGGGTTGCTATGAGTTGGATACCGACTCGACGGCACCTAACAACAACAACAACAGCTAGTATTCATTCTCTTTTAGTGCATGTGTGAAATAAAAAAAAAAAAAATGCTAGTAGGTCAGTTCTCCCTGAGTATCCCAGGAGGAGCAGGGACAGATGCTAGAAGGGTCCTTACCTTTCAGATAAGATGAATTTTCCATCTTTGAGGCCAGGCAGCTTCCTCAGGGGGTTGATCTCAATGTATTCCCTGCTGTGATGGTGACCTGGGAGAGGCACGAACCATCTAAGGCTGCTGGGACCCCAGGGAAAACAGAACTGGGACTCCCAGTAACACACATGCCTTCTTCTCTCTTTCATCTAGAAGGAGAGAAACTGAGGCCTTGAGGAACACCATGGCTTGCCCCAGGTCACAGGGTAAGTCAGAGGCAGGACACAGATCAGGATCAAGACTCCTGTCTCCCAGCCTGCCCCCATCCCACACTTGGTGACTCTTTATTTCCTTAGGACCAAAACAACCATTTGGATCTCAAGAAGTTGGAGGTTTCCAAACCCAACAACCACCCACAGCCCTGGTCCTGAAACCCCAGCTTGTGAATCAGCCCAGACTCTAGGGTTCTGGGTCCCACCCCTCCCCCATCACCTCTCCTTTTTCCCCCTTTAAGGCAGGTATGCTTGTGGCCATACCACTGTGGCAACAGATCCCATCAGATCTTTGAAGCTGAAGAGGGCCTGGTTAGTACTTGGATGGGAGACCGCCTTGGAACACCAGGTGCTATAGGCTTGGGAGAAGGACCCAGCATCCCACTCCCAAAAAACAATCAGCTACTAAAAACCCTATGAATAGCAGAGAAGCACTGACAATAGTGTTTCACCTGTTGTATGTAGGGTTACTATGAGACAGACACCCACTTGACAGCACCTAACAACAACAACAGGCAGGTACAGCTGGCAGCACAGGAAGCATAGGCCCAGAACTCAGCTGGAAGTCCAGAGTGGAGCCACTCATTTGCAAATGGAGTCACTTGACAGGAACAGGAAACTCCCGCAGAGGGCAGGAATTCTAACTCTTCCTTGACTAGCTGCTTCCAAGTGCAAACAGTTCTGGGGACTCCACTCCTACCTCACTCTTTTCCAAGTTCCACATCTCTTTCTTTACAGTGTAGGGGCATCTAACTCTGCAAGCTGAGCTTTTAGAGCCTCCTCTGTGCTCAGAGGGAGGAGGAGTTGGAGCCTAAACCTCTGACTATCATGTGGGGTCTGTGTGACCCTGAGCAGGTTTGCACTCCCTACAATTTTTCAATGCATGTGTGTGCTGGGGATTGAACCCAGGAGGGCCTTATGCATGCTAGGTAAGAACCTTACCACTGAGCTACACCCATCTCCCCCCAGCCCTAGAGCAGGGTTGAACACTGAGGGAGTCTGGATGGGGGCTGAATGGCACCTGCCCTCTCCCTTGGGGAATGACTGTACCCTTCTGTGACCTTTGCCAGCCTAGTTGGGAGGTATTGCAATAATGAGATGTGAGAGCTCCACAAGGTGATGGCAGGAGCCCTGCCGGGTCCAATAGATCCCCTAGCAGCTCTTCCTTCCCCTTTACCCTCCCTCAAAGAGCCTGTTCAACACAGCAGGGGGAGCATCATTAGTGGGGACTGGCTAAGGTGGGCTAGACAGCAACACAAACTGGGTACCTTGGCACTTTCGGCACCTTTCCTTCCCCCATGGACCTCTGTAGGGGTCACCTTGGTCTCTGTCTCCACTCCTCAGAACCACACCTACCTGGGTGGCTTGGTTGCCCCCTCACCAACCAGGCTGTCTTGGTGGCAGTGGGAACTGACCTTTCAGCAGATCCACAAACTGGAAGTCAAAGGGGATGCTGTTCTTCCTGGCAAAGATGTAGACAGCCCGGCAGGGTGCTGATAGCAGGTCCAGGTAGAGCTCCAGGCCCATGCTGAGACATTCACTGGGCCCCACAGCCACAGTGGACCATCCACGGACCTTAGCCTGTGTCCAGCCTGAGCTCCAGGCCCTGTGCTCTCTCCCACCTGAGCCCAGGACCCCGTGTTCTGGAACTTTTTGTTTCCCTCGATGTTGCCA
This sequence comes from Pedetes capensis, assembly GCA_007922755.1. Taxonomy (NCBI): domain Eukaryota; kingdom Metazoa; phylum Chordata; class Mammalia; order Rodentia; family Pedetidae; genus Pedetes; species Pedetes capensis. The sequence goes on from VMDO01003008.1 coordinate 118,302, forward strand.
TGAAGTCAGGAAGCCTGGAATTCTCACAGTAGCAAGGATTCTGAGGGGTACTCCCAGCTGAGGGGGACAGCTCTGATGCATGTGTGTGCCCTGTGGTTCTACCTCACAGACACCCTGCCTGAAAAGGGGTCCCACGTGGGCACTCAAAGGGCCAGGCCCTCAATGCACAATACAACCAAAGGTGCTTCATAGGGTCCAGAACAAGAAGGGGCCAGTGAGAAGGAAACTTGCAGGACCAGAAGTAAGGGGAGGAGGTATCTGCAGGTGAATAAATGTAAACTATGGAAGATTGGACTATGGATTGGGAGAAAGAGACACAGGAGTTTGGGTGCTGTAGTTTGTATCTCAAATGTTCCCTAAAGGCCCAAGAGTTAAAAGTATGGAATCCAGGGTGGTGTTACTGGAAGGTGGTGGGACATTTAAGAGGTGGGGCCTAATGGAGGGAAGCTGGGTCACCAGGGGTGTGCCCTTGAAGAGGATTGTGGGACCCTGCTCTCTTCCTCTTTTTCCTCTTTTGCTTCTGTGATCTTTCCTTACAAACTATTCTTGTCCTGGGCTGGGATTTAGCTCAGTTGGTAGAGTGCCACTGAGTCTCTGAGGTCCTGAGTTTGATTCCCAACACCACAAACACGGGAGAAAGATGTGGCAATCCACTCCTGCAGCAATCTCGAAACAATAAGCCATTGAAAACTGACTATGAGTCAGACATGACTCCAAGGCACCTAACAACAACAACATTCTTATCCCAGTTATGTCCTCAAGGCCCTTTTGTTGTCTTGGTTTCTCCAATCCTCCTTATCACTCCTTTACCTGGCCAGACTTGCCCATAACATTTCCTTTGTTTTCTCCACCTTCCTGAATTTTGAAGGCAGTTTCCCTACATACTAACACCTCTTAAATCTAAGACTCCTTCATTCTTCTTCTATTAGTCAGCCCTGTCTACCCAAAATTGTGAGGTCAAAGCCCTAACTAATAGGGTGAGACCCAATGATAGGGATTAGGAAATAAAAGACTGGACAGGTGTCCCTTCTGTGTGCTTGCTTACTGATTAGACTTGCAGCTGACACTCTCTTTGCAAAGAGAAATCTGCCTTGCGGAGATGAAATTTAAAGCCTTTAATTCTATTGTGTCTTTATTATTGACATTGAGCACATCCTCCAGCATGTCCTAGTCATGAGGTGAGCACTTTGCTCTGCCATGTACTCCCCACCATGACATCTGGCACCCCTACCAGAGGCTTGAAATCATAGGTCCACCCTATCATGGACTGGAGCCTCTAAACACATGGGCCAAAACAACCCTTTTCTCTTTGTACGCTAATTATCTCAGGTATTTTGTTATAGTGTCAGAGAGCTGACTAACACACTGGGGGAGTTCAGAGAGCAATGAGGATATCACCAAGAGAGCTCAGGGTATGACCAGCTAGCTTGTGCTTTGGAAAGGAGCCCAGGAACTTCCTGCCCTGGCTTAGGACTGCAGTGGTCCAACTGTGTACCTGGCAGCTGCAGAAGGTGACCAGAGGCCTGTGGGGAGGCCTGAGTGCTGTTCTATGCTTTGTGATGTTGGACAATCCCCTCTCTTTCTAGGCCAGAAATGGAACAGGCTCCACGGCCTGGGGATAGAGCAAGGCTGGGGACAAACAAACAAAAAAAAGCACAGAGTTTGTTTATTCTAGATGGCAGAGTGCACAACAGAGAGCATGCTCAGTGCAGTGGGTCCTGTAGCTGCTGCACCAGCATCTGGACCAGCTGGCCTCATGGGAATCCCAAGGCTGAAGTATGAGCTTAGGGTGACCTCCCTGTGGGCTCGACACACTGTCAGCTGGAGTCCATTTTAGAGGAGGTCACAGCCCATGATAGTAGGCTGGGAAAACAGGGCAACTGGGCTAGAGATTCAGCCCCGTGTCCTGCACTCCCCCGGAGGATGGGCAGGTGGGAAAGCCTCCCTTGCATCAGTTCCATAAGCACCATCAAGTCAGCCAGAGAGACCTGCTCAGGGGCCAGGAAGGGCCTGGCCTCCAGGACCACCTCATCCAGGTGCTTTGGGGATAGTGTCAGCCTCCCCAACAGCCAGTCCAGCTGTACAGCCTCCATTGGCTTCCCCAAGAAGAGAGGCAAGCCAGACTCAGGCAGGAGGAGGGGAACAGCTCATCCTGGCCCCTTCCATGTCACCTCAGCCTCCTCTCTGTTCCTTCCTTGCCACCATCAATTAGTGATACCCTTTGGGGCTCAGTGCTCAGAAAGATTCTGAGGATTCATTCAAGCTCAGGAGAAAGAGTGCTGTGATGGATTAGTGATGTCTGCCTAGGGAAATGGAAGTGGGTAGGGGTGTACCAACTGGTACCTACCATCTCTGAGGATTCTGATTCCTAACCCAGCCTGCATGATAGGGCCAAGGAGGCTCAGCTTGCACAGTGGTAAGCTACTAGAAGGTGATGTCCTGCTGTACCAAGTATTCACCACTGGGGGGACAAGTGTGCAGCTCAGTCAGGTACAAGCATGTCCATATTTGGTGCTTAGAACAAAAGTGTCAGAGATCTCTCCACCCTTCCAGGGCAAGACAGCCTCTTTGCTTATATCCAGGCAATTTGACCAGGTTTCTCCCCAGCTCTCCCTCTAGGGGATGACCTCCCCACTACTTTATCCTTCACTCCGCAGCATATCCTCATGCCCACACCTCTCCATTTCTCCATTGCCAACTTGGCTCCTCTCTGGCCTATATTTCAACCTTCCCTTCCAACTGTGACCCAGACTACTCTCTGTGTCCAGGCCTCTCTCATAGGATCCCCACTCAGCATGGAGGACGTAGCCTTCCCATGTGGGCCAGCCCAAGGGGTCTCCACATTCCCTTCCTAGTGGCCTGGTGGAGGACGTGCTCAGAGAGTCCCTGTGATGGTTAATTTCATTGTTCACTTGGCTGGACTTTAAAATCATGGAGAAGATTGGTGAAGCACACCTCTAGGTGTGTCTCCAAGGGCATGTCCAGAGAGGATTAACTGAAGGAAAAGACCCACCCTAAATGTAGGTGGTACCATCTCATGGGCTTGGAGTCCAGATCGAATGTAAGAGGAAAAAGGAGAAAGCCAGCTAGGCACTGACATTCCCCTCTCTCTGCTTCCCAGCTGCCATGATAGGAATTGCTCTATTGTGCAATGCCCTCCCTACATGATGGACTGACATCTCTCACACCCTGAACGGCAATAAACTCTTCCTTCTTTAAGTTGGTTCCATGAGGTGTTTTGGTCACAGCGATGCAAAAGCTAACACAGTCCCCTTTCCTGGTCCCCGTTGGATTCCTAGCATTGGTGCCCATTTTCTATCCTGGGGTAATCCCTGGGAGGTGGTACCATTATCCCCACTTTACAGAGAAGAAACCTGGGGCACAAAATTCTGCGACCTGCCCCAGGGTACAGAGGAAGAAAATGGAGCTGGGATTCCAAGTGGAGTTCGGTCTGCTCAGCTCCTGGGACTTTGAAAGCCTATCCTGGGGAGATTCAGGGAGGGGCTAACCTCCATCTCAGCCTTTGCCCGCTGACACCAGGTTGTCCAGGCCTGGCTGGGTTAGCTGTGTCCCTTCCCCAGCCCTCAGCTCCAGCTGGCTCGGGCCTTAGCCAGCTCCCATTCTCTGAGCCCTAGCCTTAAGTGGCCCCTGGGTCCAGCCCTTGCCTCGTGGCTGGGTTGGGCACCAGCAGTTTGGAAAGATCTCCCATCCAAGGGAGGTCATCTTTCTCCTGTATTCCTTCTGCCTGCCCTCTGCGGCCGAGCCCCTGACCCCAGGCGGTAGCTGAACCCAGGTGGGTACCAGCTCACCATTACTTCTGGGCCCACAGGAAGTCGCCATCTTCAGGAACTCAGTTCAGGTATTCCCCTGGCAGTGGAGAGGAACGGAGGCTCAGCCCCATACCACCCACTCCTTGGGGCCTCCCTAGCTCACCCTGCATCAGCTCTACCAGCTGCAGCTCAAAGGGGATGCCACTTTGCCCAGCGAACAATGCAGGGGCCACGGCAGGGGGTGAGTGCAAGTCCAGGAGCACTCCAGCCCCATCACTGAGCCTCCCACCTGCCCTACTCAGTTCACCTCTAAAGGCTTGCTGGGCTCCTCTGGACCACAGCCCTGTCCCCAAAAGGGGCTCTGTGCCCTACCCTGCAGCCTACTTTCTCCACGACTGCCTGCCCAGCCCGCCAAGCCATGCCTCTCTGGCCTCAGGAGCAGTGGTGGGGGTCAACTGTGCTCCTTTTGAAACTGGTCACTGGTTTTTCCACTAGTGGGGTCCCCAGTCAGGCCCTCCTCTCCTCCACAGGGCATCGCCTATCACCCTATCCCTTTGGCAAAGCCTCAGGGCCCCCATCTCCACTTCTGCAGTATCAGCAGTTTACACTGCTCTTCCAGGATGTCTGTCTTTGCTTCTGCTGCACCTGCATTTTGCATGCATGCACACACACACACACACACACACACACACACACACAGTCACCCAATCACACAACCACACACCCAGTCACACAACTCACATTCACAGCTGTGCAAGACACACTATTTGCTCATTCACACACGTGCACACTCCTACAGCCAATGTGTGCGCACACGCTCACGTGCTCCCCTCCCCAGCACGACTCTCCAGACTATAGCAACTGCCCCAATGCCTTTAAGGCACCTCTTTCTCACCAGCGTGTCCTCCAGTGTCCCCGACTTCGGGTGCAGCAGCCCCTCACTCAGGGCTTAGGCCGGACCCCCAGGAGTCTTCCCTCTTCCTCACTCCACCTGGTTCCTCTCCATGGCCAAGTACTGCATTTCTGGCGCCCTACCCAGCCTCGGATGGCCTGGCCAGCCTTGCTACTTTCCAGAACCACCTCCTTGCCTCCACTCGTGACCCTCCATCCTGTCTCCACACAGCTCTGACTGAAATGGCCAAAGTTCACATCTGATCACTTGCTCCCCCAAGCAACACCCTCCCATGCCACGGTGCTCAGCACTGGGGTGCTTCCCCCACTCCCCACCTAGGTCACACTCCCTGACCCTGGTGCTTTGCACCAGCCTGCCTTGTGGTCTGCCTGGGCTTTGCTCTTGAATTGCCTCTCAGGACCCAGGACTTGTGGAGGACTGGTTTTGGGGTATCTCTGGACCTGGAGGACAGCTTGGGGGTAGAGAGGGAGCCAAGCCTGGCATCTGCCCTGGACCATGCTGTGTGAGTGGGAGGAGGAGCTAGCAGCAAGCCAGAGCTACCTGGGCCTTCCTGGGCTCCTAGCAGAGGCCTCCTAGGAAGCTGGCCATGTCCTGTTCTGTAACCTCAGGAGGCGGGAGCCACCTCTGGCCTTCTTGTCCTGTGCAAGGGGACTGCAGTGCCTTCCCCACTCTTTTCTCAGGATCTGAAGCCTGCCAGTGGACAGACTTTTGGGACAGCCCTCTATCCCAACACATATTCACAGGCTGTGTGGCTTGCCTGGGGCTGACAGCAGTGCTGCTTCCAGGGACAGCACATGGCCCAGGCTGGTGGCACTGAAGGCCTTGGGACCATGGCTACTGCTCCTGGGACTGAGGGAGTGGGGCACAGGTATAAAGCTGACCTTTTGGCCAAGGCTTTGGGCCTCTCCAAAGAGCCACTGGGAGCATGACCAACATGGGTCCTTCCTCATGGAGGGCCAGGGCCAGGCAGTCACAGGAGCCAGAGGTGTCCTGGAGCCCCGGGCAGGCAGGGATTGGAGCCAGGCAGACCCAGTAGAGGGAGGACTGTAGATGGGAGGCCAGGCCCAGGTCTGGCATGTCCAGAGGTGCCAGAAGCTCTCGGCCTGCTGCCCTTGGCTCCAACAGCCCCATCCTGCAGGCATCCCCTTATCTACATCTGCCCCGCCATGAAGGGGGCCAATGAGAGCAGAGACTAGACAGAGGGGAACAGGGAAGCAAGATGGGAAACAGAGGTAAAGAGGAAGGCAGAGAGGCAGATGTTCTTTCACTCGCCCATTCACTGGACAGAGCAAAGACTCAGAAACATAAAAATCAGTGGAGGATGCCGCACGGCAGCCCACGCCTACAATCCAGCACTCAGGAGGTAGAGGCAGGAGGATTATGGGTTTGAGGCCAGGGGCAACCTGAACAACTTAGTGAGACCACATTTCAAAACAAAAACTAGAAAAGAGGCTGGGGTGAAGCTCAGTGGTAGAGTGCTTGCCTAGCATGTGCGAGACCCTGTGTTCAAACCCCAAATACTGCAAAACAACAAAAACAAAAACACAAACAAAAAAGTCAATGAAGGGGCTGGGCATGGAGGGCCATGTCTGTCATCCCAGCAGTTCTGGAAATTGAGGCAGGAGGGTGGCAAATTTGAGATCAGAGGGAGTCTATATAACTTAGCGAGACCCTGTCTCAAAATAAAAAATAAAAAATAGGCTGGGGGTGCAGCTCAGGAGTACTGAGCCTGCAAAGCATGAAGTCTTGGGTTCAACCCCCTAGTACAAAAAAAAAAAAAAAAATCAGTGGAGGGGATGGAGAAAGACAGGTGATTGGAGAAGTCTTTATCACAGCCCTCAGCCCTCCAAAAAGACGTCCCCACCAGATGACCTTACTACCTAGCCCAGGTGTTCAGGATAGGGCTGTGGGCCTCCTGGGACAGTTCTGCTACCAAGAAAGCCTCCACCTGCCCACACCATGGCACTGACTGTCCCTATAAAACATCATAGCCGAGGCCTCCATTGCATAGACTCCAGTATAGGAGGAAGGGACATTCACATGACTGACCCCCACCGAAGGAGGGTGCCAGCTATGGGATCGGAGAGAAACCAGGGAGGGATCAGGTAAGAAGCCGTGCAGCCCCTCCAGCAGGGCCAGGGGAGGGAGGCTGCGGGGCTGCTCTGAGCCCCTCCAGCACCACAAGGGTCACCTGGGGGCTGCGACCCAGGAACTAGGGTCACTGGCATCCAAGATTTATCTGTTTCTGTCCCAACACATAGTTACAGTGGCTTCCCCAGCTTCTTCTTGGGCATAACCAGCACATGTCAGTGGGGGGCAGCAGGCACAGTCTGTGCCCCTCCCCTGGGCACCTTGGTTCTGCCCCACTCTGTCACTTCCACTACCCTAGTGGTCAGGACACTGTCACAGTGACACCCTGCAGGTAGCACAGTCCCAGCAGGACACAGTCTAGCACTTATGAGTCAGAATGGGCAAGGCCAGGGCAGTGGCCGTGACTGTTACCTTGAGGACTCTTACACAGCAGCCATTCCCAGATCTCTTGTTGTTATTTTTAGGTGCCATGGAGTCGGTATCCAAATCACAGCGACATACATACAATAGGTGAAACACTATTGTTAGTGTTTCTCTGCTATTCATAGGGTTTTCAATGGCTGATTGTTTTTTGGGAATGGGTTCGGGTCCTTCTCCCAAGCCTACAGCACCTGGTGTTCCAAGGCGGTCTCCCATCTAAGTACTAACCCGGCCTGACCCTGCTTAGCTTCCTAGATCTGACGGGATCGGACACCACAGTGCTACAGCTGCAGGCCTACATCTCTTAGGAGCCTGCAAACATCTGGAAGAAGAAATTTCTACCATTTGAAGACTGTCCCTTGTCCCCTCTTTCACCCAGCTCTCCCCACACTAATCTATCACCCATTAGTCAGGGCATATCTCCAACTGTCCCAAACCCAGGAAACCAACACCCACTGCCCAGCAAGGCTCAAAAGCTAGTCGTTCCCTTGCTGCGATTCCTCCCCAGTTTCACCTCTGCCTTCGCCTCTCACCATCTCCGCTCACTACTGCACTGCCCTAGGTGCAGTCCTGAGACCACAGGTGCTGCTCCTGGAAATCAGGGGCTGGGACACAGGTGCAAAGCTTTGTGGCCCTTCCCTCTGCGAAGGGCAACAGCCTGAATTTAAGGGGATGTCTAAGAGTCTTTGCTGCCCCTCTTCCTGCTAGGTGACCTGGGAATTCCACCACCATGATAGCATTGGTGTACAGCATGACTAGTTGTTGGGGTTACTCTCCAGGACTTACACGTCACCCACACAGCACTGGGAGTCTTGTTTAACTTGCTTCTTTGTTGGTTTTTGCCGTGCTGGGGATCAAACCCAGGGCCTCGTATACTGCTAGGTGAGCATGCCACCACTGAGCCACACCCTAGCCCTCCTTTACTTCTTACATCTTACTGGAGTGTCTGTTGAAAACAAAAGTGTCCAGTTATGAACAACCAAAAAACAGCCAGAGTAGATTAAGAAGAGACAGGCTGCCAGCAGCCATCCCAAACCTGGGGTGGGGTGGTAGAAAAAGCCCAGGAAAGCAAGCTAGGGTGCCCTGCACAGCATGAGGAAACTCTGAAAGGATGAGGTGGCCAGAATGGTCCATATGAGGGCAGTGACATACATACAAGCAGCTGCAGGAGGCTTCGGGATGGGACAGACACTGGATGGACACAGAGAAGCCCAGGGGACACCAAGCCCATGGAGAGGTGAGCAGGTAACTTGGAGCAGGTTGATAAGGACCTCATTCACAGGTTGACAATGACATCTGTCATCACACCCAAGGACTGCATCCACATTGGCCACACAATCTCCTGTGATGAGTCCCTAGAAACTGGGGCACCCTGAGAAGATGATGCCCAGGGGTCTGAGCCATACCATGCTGAGCAGTTTGAGTTCCAAGGGGCCCTTCTCCAGCACCTAGGCTGGCTAGCTTGCCTTCTCTCTTTCTTTCTCTTTTTTCCTCCTTCTTTCTTTTCCTTTCTTTCTTCTTTCTTTCTTTCTCTCTTCTTTCTCTCCTTCCTTCCTTCCCTCCTTCTTTCCTTCCTCCTTTCCTTCTATTCCTTTCTCTTTTTTTGACACAGTTTCACTGTGTAGCCCAGGCTGGCCTGACACTCACTATGTAGACCAGGCTGGCCTTGAACTCACGTCAATCCTCTGGCCTCAGCCTCCCTAGTGCTGGGATTACAGGTGTGTGCCATCAAACCCAGCTGGATCACTTTAATTTTTGTAATTCCAATGTCCTCCCTTGGTCTCCTGGCCTTGGAGTACCGGCTTCTTTTTACAGCCATGACCTCTGTGATAATCTTAAGGCTTGTTTGTCTTTGAAGCTCACTAATACCTGGTTGCTAATTCCTTATATTAAATCTTCTCTGTTAAAATAACTAGTGGAGGCTGTGCACAGTGCCTCACATCTGTAATTCCAGTGACTCAGGAGGCTGAGGCAGGAAGATTATGAGTTCAAAGCCAGAGGCAGCCTGAGTAATTTGGCAAGATCCTGATTCAAAATGAAAAATAAAAAATGCACTGGGGGTGCATCCCACTGGTAGAGTACTTGCAAAGTATATGCAAGGTCATGGATTCAATCCCCCAAGTACTGCAAAACAAACAAACAAACAAACTGGTGGGGAGTTCTAACCCATGGACACAGATGAAAGTTTGTGTAACAATGTATAAACCCATTGGTTGTTGTTTTTGTGAAACTGTCCTTAAAGACAGGAATGTTTGTTAAAAGAAATCATTTAAGTTTCCGACACTTCAAAGACTGTTCTCATGTCCTATGAAACATCATCTAGATCCTTTAAGAGTTTGCAATTATAATTGGTCACGTATTTAATACTGTATTGTCATGCTAATAATAAGGATTTGTCATCAGTGTGATTCCTTTGGTTAACCAGGACATAGTGTTACTCCATGTGTATAATTGTTGTTGTTGTTAGGTGCCGTCGAGTCGGTATCCGACTCATAGCGACCCTCACAGGGTTTTCAATGGCTGACTGTTACGGAATTGCCTTGGGAGTGGATTGCCAGGTCTTTCTCCCATTTTTGTGGTGCTGGGAATTGAACTCGGGACCTCAGAGACTGCAGCGCAGTGCTCTACCAACTGAGTTAAATCCCAGCGTGTGTATAATAGGACAATGCAATAAAACCAACAACTCTTGGTTCCTCATTCAAAGTGCTCGGACATCTTTATTACATTTTAAACAAAGATGATATTTGCTAATTTTTAATTGGTTTGTTTTTTCATGTTATTGGTTTTGGAAGCTCTTTATATATTGTTGATTTTCATTTTCTATTGATTATGTATGCTGTGCCTGAGAAGCACTGCCAAGGATACCTGGTGTCACACCTGTGCAGCGCTCCTCCCAGGGCCACAGACAAGAGACTAGGGCAAGTTGGAAAAGATAAAAGGGGACACAGAAGAAACAGAAAGAATCTTGACTGCTAATCAGACCACTCAGGGAATCCTGGAAATACGCATCTGAAACCTTGGAAGGACCTCTGGTGGGGACACTGGAAGTGTTTTTTTGGCTGCCTGTTCCAGGATGCTCAAGATGGGGCCATGGACCTCCTGGCATAGCTTGGCACCTAGGAAAGCCTCCACACGCTCACGCCATGCCGCCAGCCGTAACCGCCCTTCAAATAAGTTCTAGCTGAGGGACACAGGCTGCAGGGACAAGGATGGGAAAGTTGGGGAGATGCTGAGGCCCTACTGCTGGGAACTTAGTACATGCATTGGAGACACGGTCCTTCTGTCAAGTGCCACATGATACCCAGGGCAGTGCAGTCAGCCTTGTGGCCTGACCACAGCCAAAATGAGACCCACCAGCCAGGTGGGAGGGAGAAGGTCAGACTCTGGCCCCAGGTCAGCCAGAGACTCCCTCTGTGATTCTGTGCATTCCTGGCTTTTCCCAGGCCTCAGTATTTCCATCTGACTTATGGGTGCCACCCATAGCCCCTACTCCACTAACTGATCTCACACCTGCATCAGCTCCTCCAGTGACAGGAGATCAGCCACGGTCACCTGCTGGCCAGACAGGAAGGCTCTGTCCCCCAGGAACTTGTTCTCCAGTGTCTGCAGAGCGTGATCCATAGGGCCCTGTTGCATTCCACCTTGTCCTCAGGCACCTGGGTCCCAATGAGCGGCGCTATCACCTGGTGGGGGCAGAGAACAGGCTCAGTCTGTGACCCTGTCTCTTCCCAGTCCCCTGAGGGCCAGGTCCTCCCAGTGGCTCTCCTCACCTGGCTCCACAGACGCACACCAAAGATGCCATGGATGTTGTTAGCATGCCAGCCCAGGTACTCTTGGACTCGGGCACGGGCCTGCATGTCAGCTGGGTACCAGTGGTCCGCCACCTGATATTTATAGCTCAGGTAAATCGGGATGACTGAGCTGGGGACAGGGTGGGAAGAGGGGCTGTAAGGACCTTGGCTCTGGGCCTGTACCTCCCAGTTGCTCCCAGACCCCAATGGGACCTTGGGGCATCTCTGTGTTCAACAGACACACTCCAGCCTTATGCCTTATTCCCAAATCTCTCTTCATTCTCCCTCAACTACACCCCAGCATCTCCTCTTTTCACTCCTCCTCCCCCACCCCCTCCTCCTCCTTCTTCTCCATCTTCTTCTTTTTCTTTTTGCTGTGCTGGGGATCAAATCCAGGGCCTCACACATGTTAGGCAAGCACTCTACCACTGAGCTGCATTCACACCTCTCTCCATTCTTTTTGTCTTGGGCACTGACCTTGGCCAGACCTGCTTTGCACTTTAAGAGCTTCATCTGTGTGATGCTCCAGAAACCCACCTATGAGGTAGAGCCTCTTGTTTTCCTTTTGCACAGGAGGAAGTCAAAGATCAGAATAGTTAAGTGATGTATCTAAGGCTGCACAACTCAGAAAACCCCCCTTGGGTCCCTAGTCCCCGGGGTGGGGCAGGCATACAATGAGTGCCCTGTGGAGTCCTTTGAATGCCCATGTGTGGGGGCCAAGGACCAATAGGAAGCATGTCCTCAGGATTCCTCAGATACTGCCCCAGCCATCATTTCTGTAGCCACCCGAGTGACCTCTTGTTCTCTTCCTGCCTGGTAGGAGACACACCAGGAGCTGTGCCCTCAGGCCCTTCACTGGTCTCCAGAGCCAGCCTGAGCAGGCTGGGATAGGGGACATCTAAGAAGTCAGGAGAGATCATTTCCAGCTTCCATTGATTGAAGCTACTATCTATCCAACAGAGGACAAATGTCCCCTTGCTCCATCCTCCAGTACTCCTCAGTCAGGGGGTGGAGAAGGTCCTGGGTTTAGCAAAGGATGCTAAAGACAAGAGTGGGGACAGGAACATGCTGGGCCACCCCCAGGCTGTCTTTTCTCTTCATTCCCCATCACCTTTCCCCTCACTGCCCCACAGGGGTGCAAGGGTGCACAAAAAGAAGCAGGGAGGAGGCCAGGGGGCTTCAGGGTTTAGGAGGTGAAAGGAAAGGAGGGTACCTTTCCGACAAGAGGAAGTCCCCATCTTTGATGGCAGGCACCTTCTGCAGGCTGTTAACCTGGGAGAACTCCTTGCTCACATGCTGCCCTGAGGAGGAAGAATCCAGAAATGTGTGCAGGGCACAGGCTGCACCTCACTGCCCCTCTCTCTCTTTTTCTAACCAGAGCCCCAGCTCCCACTCCTGTGCACCTCCCAGGCTGAGCTGCCAGCCTGGGAATGGATGTGCCCTGAAACATCCAGGAACAACCAGAAGTGATGTGGGAGAGCACACAGGGCACAGTGGGTGACTGAGCTGTCCCTGTCCATCTTCCCCAAGGCCTGGGGGTGGGGTGAACTTAAGTGGGGCAGTGCTGCGGGAGGACAGGAAGGAGCTCTGCTGCAGCGTTAGCCAGTCTAGAAGCAAGTGGTCCTGGGATCTGCAAGCATATGGGAGGTTCTGCCTTTCTTTCTTTCTTTCTTTCTTTCTTTCTTTCTTTCTTTCTTTCTTTCTTTCTTTCCTTCTGGGGTGGGGTGGGGTGGGGTGAAGCCAGGGCATTGCACTTGCGAGCTTTGCAAGTGCTGTACCTCTCTGAGCTGTATCCCCAGCCCATTTCTAAACTTTAAAAAATTTTTTTGAGACAGGGTCTTGCTAAATTACGCCGACTGCCTGTGATCTGCAACTTGAGATCCTCCTGCCTCCGCCTCCCGAGTCCTGAGTCCCGGGGATTGTTACAGGCGCGACCCACCTTTCAACAGGTCCACCACGTGCAGCTGGAAAGGGATGCCGTTCTTCTTGGCGAAGATGTAGGCGGCGCTGCTGGGTTGGGGCAACAGGTCCAGATAGAGCTTCAGGACCATGGCAGGGGCTGCACAGAAGACAGGAACCGCACCAACCGTAGGGAGCGCGTTCTGGGAGCAGCTACAAGAGTGGTCTTCAGGTGACTCAGCCAACTGGGAGCCTAGGCCCCGCCCCTTTGGGTGGCAACAGCTAGTGGCGTGCGTCTGGCCTCAGCCGCGTCCGCGTTTCTGCCCACACCCCCTGGACCAGCTCCAGGTTGATTCTGGCACCGCGCTGGACCGCACTGGTGGGGCCTGTTGTTTCCCAGGGCTATCAGACCCCCTGCACACAGCTGCTGAAAGTCGTGGAGGCCTGGGGCGCCCGGCCAGGAGGTGGTCCACGTCTGAGGGGGTTGCACCTTGAGAGGGGAGGAGGAGGTGCGGGAGACGTGATGCGGTGCCATGTCGGGGGCTAGCGCAGCAGGAGAGGGAGGCTTTGGGCAAGGTGGAACCCACCTGCTCTTCCCGACTCTGGTTCTAGGATCTAACCGCTGTCCTAGGAATGGCCCAGCTCTGAAGTCCTAGAAAACTCCCGGCGTCTTGAAGGCCTTGAGTAGACTTTCGGAGCTGTTTCTGGACGCTGTCCTCACCTCTCCCGCACCACTGGGCCAGGGTGCAAGGGAATCCTCTTTCTGACTAAACCTATCGGCTTTGCGTTTCTGTGGGAAAGAATTCTGACAAATCCAAAGAGGTGGTAGGAAAACCCTCTGAAGCCCTGGTGGGGCTGGAAAGAAGTTGGAAGACTAAATGGTCCAAGAAGTTTGTATTTGAGAAAGGAGATGAAGAGACCGTTTGACCTGGTTGTGCCTCAGAAAAGTTTCCTGACCTTGTTTGTTGCAGATTCCAATGGATCGGGTTCTCCTGGTTGGACCCCCTCCCACTCACAGGGCCAGACCTGGCTCATGGGCAGATGGACTTCTGCATTCCCCTGGCCTCCATCCTTGGTGACCAGGCCTCCTTTCTGCAGGCTCAGGTGCCCACTTGTGCTTTGCCCTTGGCCCCAGAGTCCCCTCCACCATTGGCAAGAACTTCACACAGGCACTTGGCCTCTCTCCTCCACCTTCAGCCTCTTCCCCTCTTCTGGCTTCTTTCCCCACGAAAAATCTCCTTGAATCCTGACAAAAGTCTCTCCCTGTCCTAGCCTCCCCTCTTAACCACTGTTAGTTTCCTTCCTGCTCATCAGATGTCTAAAGGTATCATTACCGGGCTTAACTGCCTCTCTGTGCCACGCACCTGCCTCTAAACCAGCTCAGCACAACATGGCTGTGGGCCCCCAAGCTTCAAGAATCTGTGAAACCAGAAGCTCAGGAAATCTCCTGTGGCTGAATTCTGGCTGTCCCATCATCTCTGGAGAGAGTATGGGAAATGAGACAGCCTCTGTTAAGCCAGAAAGAGAAGGAGCAAACTGCCAATGGGAGAAATGCTAAAATTCAGGTGCTTAAATTCAAAGGTTGGTTGTGGCAGGGGAAAAGTGATGTGGTAACCCATGCTGTAGCACATTCCAACCCCAGCACCACAAAATAAAATAAAATAAAATAAATAAAAAATTTAAAAAATCAAGCAAGGCAAGAAGGGAGGGAGGAAGGGAGGAGAAAAGCAATGGAAAAGTATCTGAGCATACTTCCAAAAAACAAAAGCCAGGGCTAGGGCTGTAGGTCATTGGTAGTGCTAGAAATGCTTGCCTAGCATGCCCAAGTTAATCCTCAGCGTGGAAAAAGGAAACAAACAAACAAACAAATATGGTTGTGCATCATGGCTTATACACTTGGGAGGTTGAGGCAGAAGGATAATGAGTTCACGGCTGGCCTGGGCTACAAAACGAAATCCTGTCTCTAAAAACGAAACAAAGCAAAATCATTAACCTTCTCCTCTCCTCCACTCTACTACCACCACCCTAACTTCCCCACAACAAGTACCCTGGTTTTAGTTTTGTCTCCTCATTATAAAATCAGTGTGTCCCATTTAGTAATCAAACTTTGTTTCCTGTTCTTTGATCCAGACCTTGTCTAGAAGGGCTGTATGCAAGAGAGACAAAAGTATTGTCTTAGAAATACATTTTAAAATGACTTAACCAGAAAGATATGTCATGTTCAGGAACCGACTGATGTCACCCTGACTTTTCAAAGCTTTTGAGTTGCTTTGCCTAACTTCCACGCCTTTTGTCTTTATCATTTACCCAGAGAGCAGGGTAGGAAGATCAATCTTTGTCTGGGCACAGCTGCACTTTCATGGTCATCCTACCATTCTAAGATGTGGGCCCCAAAGGAAAGTTGAGGTTCAAAGCCCATTGCGGCACAAACCATTTACTACTTTTTTTTAATGCCAGCAATGTATCTACTGATCCCATTGTAAGGATTTTTGTTTTGTTGATGTTGAGGCACAATCCATACTGAGGGCTGTGTTCTTTGATCTTCATCAGTAAATATTTCAAAACCTCTTCACTTTCAGCAAGCAGAGTTGTGTCATCTGCATAACGCAGGTTGTTAATGAGTGTTCCTCCAATCCTGATGCCACATTCTTCTTCATAAAATCCAGCTTCTTGAATTATTTGCTCAGCATAGATATGGAAGAGGCACGGTGAAAGCATACAGCCCTGATAAACACCTTTATCGCCTTTAAGCAGGCAGTATTTCCTTGTTCTGTTCTAACGACTACCTCCTGGTCCATGTCCAGATTCCTCATAAGTACAATTAAGTGCTCTGGTATTCCCATTCTTCACAATTCTATCCATAATTTGTTGTAATCCACATAGTCAAATGCCTGTGCATAGGTAATAAAACATAGACATCTTTCTGGTACTCTCTGCTTTCAGCAAATATCCATCTGACATCAGCAATAATGTTCCTGGTTCCACGCCCTCTTCTGAATCCTGCTTGATTTTCTGGTAGTTCCCTGTCTATATACTGCTGCAGTCACTTTTGAATGATCTTTAGGAAAATTTTGCTTCGTGTGATATTAATGATTTGTTCAATAATTTTCACATTTGGTTGGATCCCTTTTCTTGGGAATAGGCACAAATATGGATATTCTTCCAGTCAGTGGGCCAGGTAGGTATTTTTCAAATCTCTTGGCATAAACAAGTGAACACCTTCAGTACTGCATCTGTTTGTTGAAACATCTCAATTTGTATTCCATCAATTCCTGGAGCCTTGTGTTTTGCCAATTCCTTCAAGGCAGCTTCTACTTGGTCCTTCAGTACCATTGGTTCTTGATCATATGCAACTTCTTGAAATGGTTTGTCATCTACCAGTTCTTTTTGGTATAATGACTCTGTGTATTCTTTTGATATTTATTTATTTATTTATTTATTTATTTATTTATTTATTTATTTTGCAGTACTGGGGATTGAACCCTGGGCCTCACGCTTGCATGCTTTGCAAGTGCTGGACCACTGAGCTGCAACCCCAGCCCATTGTTTTTGTTTTTGGACTTTTACTTTTTGAGACAGAGTCTTGCTAAATTACACAGACTGCCTCTGGTCTCGAACTTGTGGTTCTGCTGCCTCCACCTCCTGAGATGCTGGGATTACAGGCATGTGCCACTGCGCCCGGCTCCACCTTCTTTTGATGTTTCCTGAGTCATTTAATATTTTCCCTGTAGAATCCTTCACCATTGCCCTCAAGGCTTGAATTTTTTCATCCATTCTTTAAACTTGAGAAAAACAAAATGTGTTCTTCCCTTTTGGCTTTTTATCTTCAGCTCTTTGCACATGTCAATACAATATTTGATTTTGTCTTCTTGAGCTGCCTTTTGAAATTGTTTATTAGTTCTTTAACTTCATCATGTCTTCCCTCTACTTTAGCTGCTCGACATTCAAGGGCAAGTTTCAGAGTCTCTTTTGACATGTAATTTGGTCTTTTTTTTTTCCTGTCTTTTTAATAACCTTTTGCTTTTCTCATGAATGATGTCTTTGATGTCATGCCACAACTGGTCTGGTTGCTGATCGTTAGTGTCTAACACATCAAATCTGTTCTTGAGGTAGTCTCTGAACTCAGGTGGGATATACTCAAGGTCATACCTTGGCTCTTGTATATTTGTTCTAATTTTCTTCAGTTTCAGTTTGAACCTGTATAGGAGCAATTGATGGTTTGATCAACAATTTTGTTCTGACTTTTGATATTGATCTTTTCCATCACCTTTTTCCACAAATGTAGTCAATTTTGTTCATGTATGTTCCATCTGGTGAATTCCATGTGTATAGTCGCTATTTATATTGGTGAAAAATGTATTTGCAATGAAAATGTCATTGTTCTGACAAAATTCTGTCATGTGATCCCCATCATTGTTTCTGTCACCAAGGCCATATTTTCCAACTACTGAGTTTTCTTCTTTGTTTCCAACTTTTGCATTCCAGTCACCAGTAATTATCAGTGTATTCTGATTACATGTTCAATCTATTTCAGATTGCAGAAGCTCATAAAAATCTTCCCTATCTTCATTTGTGGACTTAGTAGTGGGTGTGTAAATTTGAGTAATAGTTGTATTAACTGGCAGCATTATACTTCAGGACAGATCTTGAGATGTCTTTTTGATGAAGAATACAACTCCATTTTTTCTTAATCTGTCATTTTCAGCATAGTAGTAGACCATATGATTATCTGATTCAAAATGGTCCATGCCAGTCCATTTTAGCTCACCAATGTCTAGAATGTTGATGTTTATGTGCTCCATTTCCCTTTTGATGATTTCTAATTTTACTAGATTCATACTACATACATTCCATGTTCCAATTATTAATGGATGTTTACAGTTGTTCCTTCTCAATTTGAGTTGTGCCACATCACCAAATGGAGTTCCTTGGGGCTTTACTCCATTCCCATTATTAAGGTCAGCTCTACTTTGAGGAGGCAACTCTTCCCTAGTCATCTTCTGAGTGTCTTCCAACTTGGGGGGGAGGGCTCATTTTCTGTCACTATATCTGACAGTGTTTCTCTGCTATTCATAGGATTTTCAATGGATAGTTATCTTAGGAGTGGGTTATCCATGTCCTCCCTAGTCTGTCTTAGTCTGGAAGCTCAGCTGAAACCTGTTCACCATGAGTGACCCTGCTGGTATCTGTAATACTGGTGGCATAGCTTTCAGCATCACAGCAACACACAAACCCCCACAATATGACAAACTGATAGACATGTGGGGGAGGAAAAATGGAAGTAGAGATTTTAGAAGGATAAAAAGAAATAGGAAGTTGTTCATGGCTTGTTGTTGTTGTTAGGCGCCGTGGAGTCGGTATCCGACTCATAGTGACCCTCACAGGGTTTTCAATGGCTGACTGTTTCGGGATTGCCTTGGGAGTGGATTGACAGGCCCTTCTCCCATTTTTGTGGTGCTGGGAATTGAACTCGGGACCTCAGAGACTGCAGCGCAGCACTCTACCAACTGCGCTAAATCCCAGCCCTTGTTTATGGCAAGAAGAAATTTAATAAAGAAAAATTTTGCCCCAAGGCTAGATGGACAAATAGAAGTCTGGAGACAAAATCCAGAAATATTAAAGTAATGTAGCAGAAAGTTTGAGAAGGGTAAAATTACAATAAAATGTCTCCAAACAGGATAACACCCACATTGTGACACCTTGTAATAGCAGGCCTAGGTCACTTCAAAATCAGTCTGGTTCCTGGAAACTAGCTCTCAATAGAAGCTGATAAGGGCAGATGTGTCATGAGATGGCTGGGCCTGCGGAAGGGCTGAATTAAGAAAAATGTGGTAGCACTAAATAACTTTGTAAATGGTCAAATTCAGGGAATTCCTGCAAAGGTCTAAACTCTGGGAAATGCAAACTTACTTTGTACCCCCACCCTTTTACCATAAAAAAATAGTTTCTGATTCTGTAATTCTACATACTACTACATACATACTACATACTACATAGGATAGGGGTTTCTCCGCCCCTACCCTATAAAGCCTCCAACCAATGTGAGTCGGATGCTGCTTTCTGAAAGTCCACTCCTGGGACTGAAAGTAGCTGGCCGACCAGTTTAAATAAACTTGTCTGCTCCCGATCCATCTGTTTGTGTCATGGAGTATATTTCTGGGGTTGAGCCACTGGGTACAACATTTTGGAGGCCCCAGTGAGATCTCCCCAGAGCTCCAGACAATTTGGGCTTTCCAAGCCCCAGAGTCAGACCTGGGGGGGGGGGGTTACCCCCTGAAGATGTGCTAGAGCCTCCGGGTTTCTGTGCCCCAGGGAATTGGATGCTATTTGGTGGTCGGGACAAATTGGTATCCTCTTGAGGTGAGTTTTTGTCTTTGTGCTGCAGCATTTGTTTCTGGGAGATCCCAAGGGTCAGACATGACACAACCTCGGCCTCCATCCTAACCGGAGACATCGGGATAGGATTTGGTTTGAATATGTTTCATTCATTGTTGTCTCAGTTTGTTATTTGGTGTCTATCTGTTCTGTTTTAAACCCCTGTGCTTGGCGCTATTTAGCTTTCCGGTCATCCTTAACATCATGGGAACTTCATCATCAAACCCAGCAACCCCTTTGTCTTACATGTTGTCTCACTTCAGATTTGCTTTTTCTCCAGACAGGGAAACTATATTTGGAGTCTGTTTCATGCTGAACTTGGAAGCTTCCCTCCATGCCCAGTTCCTCCAAGATGATATTAAGTACATAAAGTTTAGGTTAAAAAAAAAAAAAAAAAAAAGGTAAGGCCGGGCACCGTGGTGCATGCCTGTAATCCCAGTGGCCTTGGGCTCAACCCCCAGTACCACCAAAAAAAAAAAAAAGATAAAGTGGGACATGCTTTATTTTCAATTTTATATTATGTGTGTCAAGAATTGCTCCATTCATCTTTTATGTTTTTGCGCTGTTTGTTCCCCATATCTGTATTTTGGACTAGTGCATGGATTGAGAGGCTGCACTATAGGGAGTCTGCCTGGTTTTGGGAGATGTGAGCAATGCTGATTAAAGCGAGATTCACCCACAGGAGCCTGGACTAGTCTCCAGCCCTGATGAGTCTTGCCAGTCAAAGACTTTGGGGAAGGCACCCCCTTAGACAGTCCAGGGCCCCAGGCTCGATGACAGGCCCCCTCCCCTAATTTGTCTTCTGAATCTCTGAATCTGTCTCTGGGATCCCTCCTCTCATTCATCTTTTGAATCTGTCTCTCTGATGTCTGACTCCCTTCTGGCCAGATTCTCTCTTCCTACAAGTCCTTCTTGAAGATTTGTCTTGCCTCTGTTGTAGTCCCTGACCTCAAGACCCCTTTGTCTCTGCAAATTGGGGCCCTCTTTTTTTTAGAACACTGTCCAAGCAGGTCTTGGACAAGAAATTTCAGAGCCTCCTCTGCCATTTAGGGTATCCTCCTTCTGATTGCCTTTTTTGCCAAACTAATGTAATATGTTTGCCAGAGGACCACTCTGACTGCTGGCATCTTCCTTTCTGTAAGAGGGTGAATTGTCACACTCCACAGAGGTCTGACTGATTAGAGAGTCATTATGCTTTTCACCTTTGGTGGCTGCAAAGGACCAAGCCTGCTGAGTTGTTGGTTCACCTTTTCTGTCACCCTGTGACTTTCCCAGTGAGATTCGATTCTGGGGTCCACCCCTGGGAGGACTACACTTGGGCGACATTGAGTCCTTTGTGGGCCTACACTTCTACCCTGGGGGGGGTGACTCTTGGAGGCCTCATCTAGGTACTAATGATATATACAATTGGAAATATCAGAATCCTCCTTTTTCAGAAAAATCCCAAGCTCTTACCTTCCTTTTGGAGTCTGTTTTCTTACCCACCAGGCTACCTGTGATGATTGTCAGCAACTCTTGCAGACTCTTTGCAAGTCTGAAGAATGTGAATGAATCCTGAGTGAGGCCCAAAAGTTGGTCCTTGGGCCCAACAATGACACATTGCTGGACTGACAGGCCCAACTCACCTACATTTTGCCTACTACCTGCCCCACCTGGGAACCAAATGACACTACAGGTAGGCTGAGTCTGAACACCTATCACCAGCATCTCCTAGCCAGGTTATGAGGGACTGCTAGAAAGCCTATGAATTTGTCCAAGGTAAGCAAGATTCAGCAGGGCTCCTCAGTCTCCTGCCGCGTTCCTAGAATGCCTCCTAGAAGTATAGGGGTTATGTGCCTATTGATCCAGATGCAAATGAGAATTGGAGGGCTATAAATTTGGCCTTTGTAGCCCAGTTGGCCCCAGACATTAAAAGAAAGATCCAGAGATTGAAAGGATTTGAAGGAAAGAATAGGGAGGAACTTATGAACATTGCCTTCAAGGTCTACAGTAGCCAGGACTCCCCAAAAGATAAACGGTCTCTCTCAACAAAACGGATAGAGGCAATCCTAGAAATCCCCACCCCTACCTTAGAGAAGCAAGTGAGAGAATTTCTAGGTTTTGTGGGATACTGTTGTCTTTGGATTTTAGGATTTGCTAAGATGGCTAAAGCTTTTTTTTTTTTTTTTTTTTTTTTTTTTTTGGTAGTACTGAGGGTTGAACCCAGGGCCTTGCGCCTACATGCTCTGCAAGTGCTGGACTACTGAGCTGTGCCCCCAGCCCATTTTTTTACTTTTTGAGACAGAGTCTTGCTAAATTACGTAGACTGCCTCTGGTCTTGAACTTGTGATCCTCCTGCCTCCGCTTCCCGAGCTGCTGAGATTACAGGCGTGTGCCACCGCGCCCAGCTAGATGGCTAAACCTTTGTATGCAGCCACTGTTGGGGGACCTGAGCCATTAGTCTGGACAGAGGTGGAACAAAAGGCATTTGATGACTTAAAACAGGCTCTGACCACTGCCCCTGCGCTTGCCCTTCTTGATCTTACTAAGCTCTTTCAGCTTTTCGTGGCTGAAAAGCAAAGTATAGCAAAAGGAGTTTTGACTCAACAGTTGGGCCCATGGAAGAGATCAATTGCTTACTTGCCTAAATGGTTGGATCCAGTAGCAGCTGGGTGGCCAACATGTTTATGGATGGTGGCAGCCATGGCCATCCTGCTGAAAGAGACTGGTAAGCTGACCTTTGGCCAAGATCTAACCATTGTAGCCCCACATAGAATTGATGGGCTATTGTGAGGGACTCCTGAGAAGTGGTTCTTGAATGCCAGGTTAACCCAATACCAGGCCCTATAACTAGATCAGCCTTGGATCCAGTTTCAAAAAGCCACAGTCCTAAATCTAGCCATGTTGCTCCCAGATGATAACCCTACCCAGCTGCTTCATGGTTGCTTGGAGATTGTTTCAGCCCAGCAGGGACATCAGCTTGATCTAAAGGCTTGTGCCTCTGCCAGATGCAGAAGAAACTC
Organism: Pedetes capensis; assembly: GCA_007922755.1. Classification (NCBI taxonomy): domain Eukaryota; kingdom Metazoa; phylum Chordata; class Mammalia; order Rodentia; family Pedetidae; genus Pedetes; species Pedetes capensis. The sequence continues at coordinate 140,563 of VMDO01003008.1, forward strand.
TCTTCACAGATGGGAGTAGTTTCATCTAGGATGGACTTGCTATGCTGGTGTGGCCATGGTAAATCAAGATCTACAGGTAATATGGGCCCAGGCATTGGGACATGAGACTTCTGCTCAATGTGCAGAGCTTATAGCTCTCACTCAGGCCCTGCACCTAACTAAGGGAAAGACTGTAAACAGCTATGCAGATAGTAGATATGCCTTTGCTACTCTCCATGTACATGGAGAAATTTATAAACAAAGAGGTCTATTAACCTCAGAAGGAAAGACTGTCAAAAATAAGAAAGAAATTTTGGGACTTTTAGAGGCCATTTGGCTACCTAAACTAGTGGCAGTTATTCACGGCAAGGGACATCAAAAAGGAGATGAGCTAGAGGTGAAGGAAAACTGAAAAGCGGACTGGGCAGCTAAAGAAGCTGCATTAAAACCAGTGGGGACTGAGAGAATGATGCTTTTAATCCCAGTCCCAGTTCTCCCAGGAAAACCTAACTACTCAAAGGAAGAGGTTGGAACTTACCAAAATAAAAATTGGACATAAGACTCTAGAGGATGATGGAGACATCCTGATGGGTGCTATGTGTTCCCTAAGGCTTTAGGATGCACCTTGATTACTCAGATCCAACAAGCCTCTCACTTGGGGACTACCAAATTAAGTCAGCTTGTCACCACTCAACTTGGGATCACTTCTATAGCTGAGGATATTAGCTCCAGATGTGCTTCATGTGCCCAGGTAAACACTATCATACGAACATCTAAACAACAAGGAGTAAGATACCAGGGTAATCAATTGGGAAAACATTGGGAACTAGCCTTTACAGAGATTAAAAGAAGCTGTTATGGTTATAAATATTTACTAGTGTTTATTGACACCTATTCTGGATGGACTGAGGTATTTCCAACCAAGTCTGGGACAGTGCAAATTGTAGTAAGGAAATTAATACAGGAAATAATCCTTCAATTTGGCCTCGCATTGTTTCTGGGGTCTGACAATGGCCCGGCCTTCATGGGCAGCATTTCTAAATTAATTAGTAAAGCTTTAAATATAGATTGGAAACTCCATTGCATGTATAGACCACAGAGTTCAGGAGAGAAAGGATGAATAGAACTTTAAAGGAGACTTTGACTAAACTAAACTTGGAGACTGGTACTAGGTGCCCTGACCTCCTACCTTTCACTCTTATGTGCACGAGATGCACCCACACATCCCATATGAGGGACCCTCCAAACTCGCTGGTACAGCATGATGATGTTACCACTTGTAAGCTGTAAACCTGTGTTACCAGGACCTTCCTAGAATGCTTGGAAACATGAATTCTGGGTTGATTTTTCCTTATTTCCTTCTAGTTATTTTAATTATGTAATAATGACGTTAAACTTAAAGATGTGCAAATGAATTTGTAAAAGCTTAGCAAGGAATCTTTCTGAATATTTGTACTATGTTGAAACTACCTGTGTTTTTACTTTCTGACTGACAGAGGAATCCATGTGAACTGAAGGACACAGGAATCCAAGAACTTGGGGAGTTTGAGAAAGATGATGTAGATTTTTGACAGAAAGTAAAAAGCAAGTTTGGAAGATGGCCTATATGGAAGTGAGAACTGAGGGATGAGGAAAGTGGTATAGCTGATAAGCCAGTGGTAGAGGGGAAAGATATATTTGCTTATAACTGAGTTATAGCATTCCATGTTGAGATGTTAAATAGGAAACTGGCCAAACATAGACTAGTATGTTATATGAGGATGGAAAAGAAAGGTATGATGATGGAGATGATGGTAACAGAGGTAGTTACAGAGATGGTGATGATGGATATAATAAATTTGGATATAATAATGGCAAATATGGTGATGGTCCTGGTTATAATAATAGAGGAAGCTACAGTGATGGTTATAAATTTGATGATGAAAATGATGGATATGATAATAGAAAAATTTTAAAACAAAACAAAAAGCTTAGCAGGAGAGAGAACGAGGAGTTGTCAGGAAAGCTGCAGGTTACTTTGAGACAGTCATCTCAAATGCATTAGAGGAACTATAAAATCTGCCTCAGAAGGAACGATGATCCATAGTCAGAAAAATAATTGCAACTTAAACAGGAAACCCTTCTTGTTCAGGACTATCATAGCCACGATTTGCAAAAAAAAAAAAAAAAAAAAAAAAAAAATGCAGCTATTGATTAATGCAATGTAATGTCAATTAGATATACATTCCTAAGGTCTTTTATCTGTTGTAGTTTTGTCTTTTTCTTTTTCATTACACCAGGTATATTGCCCTGTAAATTATGGTAATGGTACTAGGAATAAAAGACTAAGGAGTTTTTAACTTTTAAGAAAAAAAGTTTACAGACTAAGTACAATAAGGTTACTGAAGAAAAAAAAACAAAACTGGTATCAGTCTCTGTTCTTGTGGTCTCCCTGGTTGACTACTCTATTGTCTTCTCTAGCTGGCCCTTTAATGTTGTTATTAATGGCAATCACTTTAGGGCCCTGCATAATTAATAAAATAATGTCTTATGTGAGTGAACGAATTTAGTCTATAAAACTCTTAGTGTTACAACAACAGCCTAGGTATGATCCTGTGGGTCCAGATCAGGATCAAGAGTCAATGATTTAACTCATGTAATTAAAACCAGTGCGGCATGTGATAGCAGGCCTACGTCACTTCAAAATCACTCTGGTTCCTCGAAACTAGCCCTCAATAGAAGCTGATAAGGGCAGATGTGTCATGAGATGGCTGGGCCTGCGGAAGGGCTGAATTAAGAAAAATGTGGTAGCACTAGATAACTTTGTAAATGGTCAAATTCAGGGAATTCCTGCAAAGGGCTAAACTCTGGGAAATGCAAACTTACCTTGCACTTTGTACCCCAACCCTTTTACCGTAAAAAAAAGTTTCTGCTTCTGTAATTCTGCTTCTCTGCCCCTGCCTCCAACCAATGTGAGTCAGATGCTGCTTTCTGAAAGTCCACTCCCGGGACTGAAAGTAGCCTCCCAGCCAGTCTAAATAAACTTCTGCTCACAATCCATTTGATTTTGTCATGGAGTATTTTTCTGGGGTCAAGCCGCTAGGTACAACATCCCCCACACCCATTCCCATATCTCTAACAACTCTCTTCTCAATGCAAAGACCTGTTCATCTCATACATTTACAGTTATCTCTTGTCATCACTACTAAAATTGACATGGGAACAGCAGAACCAAAACATCTAGAAATGTGATTTTTTTCAACCATGCTACCTGACTCAGAAAAGTACTCACTCCTCCTGACTGTTCCCCAATCTCTTATTGGGCCCCCTTATAATGATGGTACTCATTCTGTTGTTTGCTCCCTGCCTGATTCAATTTCTGAGCTCTTTCATTCAGATGCAAGCAAAAAACCTCTCCCATGATCACCACCCAGTGCCTCATGCTAACTCCAAGAACATACAAGCAAGCCCTCTTTCTTCCCCACATTCCAAACCAGGGTACACATCCAGGGAACAAGACTGGCAAGAGTACACCTTGCCTGAATACCAGAAAAGACTAAAACCAGCACTGATAAGCAGTCTCCCTAAACCAGAGTAAACTCAACAACCCAAAGGGACTCTGCAGAAACAGGTGATAAATGCCCTAAAAGGGACATCTCATCAATTACAAATAGACTTATTAACCTTCCTGTGGGACTTCTCCTAACAAGGAAAATTTAACTTCCCCTGGAATAACATTGTCCAGACTCTCTGGCCCCTGATCTTTTTGCCTGCCCCTCATAACTCAAGTCATTTTGTGGTCCCTTTAACTCCACCTCCCCTCATTTCTCAGTTCTGCCTCAGAAGATGACAAACTTATTAAAAACTTTTTCCTTGGGATAACTGTGACCAAGACCAAATGGTATCCAACAGCAGGTGTTAAATATTTTAAAGTTAATTGGTCCCAGGGTCAGAATTTTCCCTGACTGCCTGCCAACAGCCCAGAAAGATACATCCTCTCAGAAGTCTCACCTGCTTGGTTCTTACCCAACCCCGACCCCAGCCTTAAGGCAGCTTCTTTATTTGTGGGACTATGATATGAGAAAAGAAACTCTACTTAAACTATACCAGGCCCTGACTCCTTTAACTTGGGGAGTTTCCATTCTTCACTCTCCTGGTCAAAGAACAGGATTGCACACCCTTGTCTAGAGGATATCAGGAACTCCTCTCTCTGAACACAGAGGTGTTGCAGTAAATCTCCCCTCATATGGACATAGCCCCTGGCATCTAGAAGTTGTTTCTTCAAAGATTTGTAGTCAAGGACTTTCTGCTGTCTGCTTGGATTGCTCTGTAACACCTACAGAGTGTTTAAAGCAACCAAAGAGGAATCACAAGAACCTTCTTTGTCCACTAGTCTATAAGTCCTATACAAGGGATGGGAAAGAATAAATTGGGGAGCATGGCTATTTTGGGACCAAGAGATCCTATTGTTGCTCTGCCAACAATAAAGCCCCTTCCTCTAATTAATGCTGGTGTCTGGGTGATTCTTCCTGTCTGATAGGCCTTGCCTCCTGCTATAGGTCAAGCATATATCTTTATCTTCCTACTAACAGCACATGGACTTATATCTCAGGGTGCTCTTTATTAATATAATTGTCAATATGTAAATATTGGGGGTGTAGTTCAATGGTAGAATATTTGGCTGCTAAGAAGGGAGACCTCTACATGTTCCTAGAAAAAAATGCTATGTCTATATGTTGTGCCCAAAGTTCGGTTCCCCAATGAGATCGACAAGTAGACCACACTCCATCTGCAAGCGTAAGGAGAGTTTATTGGCTAGCTCAAGCTAGGGACCAGCATAGAGACCTCAAGAGAGGCTCTAGGTGGACCCCAAGCTATAGAAGTACAGAGCTTTTAAAGGCATAAACCACAAAGCAGGCAAGTTTCGGGTCGAGGGTTGCTTACACTCACTGATAGTTAATTGACAGGATACCATATGTCGTTTCTCAGTGCAAGAGGGAGGAAGAGTTAACAGGACACCATTTGTCATTTCTCAGCGCAAGAGGGAGGAAGAGTTAACAGGATACCATTTGTTATTTCTCAGTGCAAGAGGGAAGAAGAGTTAACAGGATATCATTTGTTACTTCTCAGCGCAAGAGGGAGGAAGAAGAGGGTAAGAGATAGGGAAGTTACAACATTAACATATTTGTTCAGGATTCCAAAGGCTCTTCCAGTTACTTTCCGCTGGGCTGAATGGGGTCATGACCTAGCTACAAGATGGTCTCAGAATGGTCTCAGTTATTTTCCATAGTACAAGATGGCGTAGGTTCTGTCAGGATCAGGCTCAATCCTTTCATTCCCCCCTCTGACTCAGAACTAGGAGTCCAATCATGGGGATCCTCTGAGTTTGAAGGTCTCAGGAAGGGGGTGGTAATGAGACCTCAGGATCATCAGTTGGATTGTGTTAATGCAGTTCTTTACAAAAGAGATTAACTTATTTAAAATCCAAGGGCCAAAAGTAAGTAATAATAGAATAACAAGCAAAGGACCTAGGATAGTAGATATTAAGGTTGTTAGCCAAGGGGAATTTTTGAACCAAGTCTCAAACCATCCATGGTTTTTTTCTCTTTCTATCTTTCGTCGGTTGATCCCTTCCTTCATCTTAGCCACTGAGTCTTGGAGTATTCCAGAATGATCAGCGTTAGGCAGCACTCTTCATTTAGGGCTATGCAGAGTCCACCTTGTAGGAATATTAGATCTAACCCTCTCCTGTTCTGTAATACTACTTCTGCTAAGGAGGATAAGGAGTCCTGTAAAGCACTAATTGACTTTTCAATTCGTTCTAAATCTTGGTCTATTGCTGCTCTAAGTCCATTATAGCTTTGATGGTGTAGGGCTAGGGCACCTACACCCATGGCTGTCCCTGATGCCCCCAACAAAAACAGTGTGGCTATTGTGGTGGCAGTGACAATTTCTCATTTTTTACAATTTTCCCTAGGCTCCTGCAGAGGGAATTCCTCCCCCATGTGGTATATTATTCGGGGAATAAGCTGTACTAAAACACAAAAGTCTTTAGTTTGGTTTAGCACATCCCCATGTACACAGGGAGTGAGTCCTGATGGGCAGACCCACCAGGCATTGTCAGGTGGTAAGGCATATTCTCCCGGTGCTACCTTTTTAGTTTCATTACAGAGACCTTGGTAACTGCTATCACTAGGTACCTCCCTGAAGCAGGTCCCTGCTCCTGCCACAGATTGTAAGGTTAAGTGATGGCGTTCTGAGTGCCATCTACATTTATTATTGTCATTTTCTATGGAGAAATCAGTTATAGCTAGCCCTTTATAATAAGGAGGGCTTATAGAATAGCAGAGCCAACAAGAGGCAGTTTTCTCTGGATAGGTGGCATTTAAGGTTAGATAGGCTTGGCTCATAAGAGACCAGAGAGGGTCTTGAGTGTCTGCCACTTGGGCGATGTTAGAACTGGCTAGAGATGGGATCAGGTGGCTCGGAGTTGTTCCTACTGGCAGGGTCAAGACCTGTGAAATGGCTTTGGGTCTATCCGTAGTCCTGGGTTTAGTCTTTGGGGGTCTTTGGGCGGATCTTGAAGGGTTAAGCACAGGGTTGGGCCCCAGGGGTGCCTTTGGCAGAGAAACAGAGTTTGACAGATATTAGTCCATGCACATTGAAGCTCATTAAGGACAAACCCCAGGTATGGCCATATTCCCAGCCCTGGACTGTTTTTCCCTTAGGAGTAATGGCAATGGTGACTGGATTACAAAGGCAATCGCCGTTCTTTCCACAATGTAAGTCCAGGTAGGATGACCATAGGCCATAAGGCTTATGGCGAGACCCCCAGATTTTCTCAGATCTAGATCAGTCACAGTCTGTCCTATAGACAGCAATATAATCATCTTTTGGGGGGGGGTCCCACCAAATATCTTCAGTACTTATGCAACTCCAAGACCAGCAAAAGAGTCGGTCTACCCCAGCAACATGTTCGCCAGTTTTTCTTGTGGCCTGACATATATAGAAGTGAGAATTCAGTAGGTCCCAAGAGTTCAGGTCCATTCCCAGATGCATGTACTGTAAATCAAAGATTAGGCTGGGAAAAAAGGTTTTAAGGGGAGCCACCTTTGAGGTCTGACCTAATATTTAACCTGTGGCTAGGTCTATGACCTCCCAGGTTTGGTTCCAAGGCTGGTGAGGGGAGGCTGCTGATGCCGCTAAGAGGAAGAGGGAGAAGAACAGGATCAGACTCGCTGTAGCTTTAGCTTGAGAGGGTTTTCTTTGTGTTGAGTAGCCTTCCATCTTCTGCTAGGAGGATCCTCGTGCTTCGAGGCGAAGGGGTCCGCTGCTCTGGCGTGGGTGTGATGAATCCGGGAAGCAATTCTGTCCACTTTGATAGCAGTGGGGGTCACCAGGATCACAACGTGAGGTCCCTTCCAGCAAGGTTCTAGGGTCCCTTGGTTGTGTCTTTTAATGAAGACGCAGTCGCCTGGTCAAAAGTGGTGAGGATCAGGTGGAGGGCCTGCCTCATATAGAGCACGCAGTTTGAGCCAAACAGCTCTGTGAGCCCACTGGATGTTTCTAAGTTTGTCCAGGAGATCTAGGTTTTCAAACTCCAAGAGAGTCTCTGCCTGCAAGTTTGGGATGATAGGAGGGGGAATACCAAACATTATTTTGAATGGGGTCAGACCCATCTGGTAAGGGGAATTATGCACCCGATATAGGGCAAAGGGGAGGAGAGTCACCCAGTCTCTGCCAGTTTCCAGGGCTAATTAGGTCAAGGTCTCCTTTAGGGTGCGATTCATTCGTTCTACCTGTCCTGAACTTTGGGATCTATAGGCACAATGTAATTTCCAATTTACCCCCAAGGCAGTGGCTGGGTTCTGGCTTACCTGAGAAGCGAAAGCTGGTCCGTTGGCAGACCTGATCAACTGAGGAAGCCCATACCTAGGGAACATGTCTTCCAACAGCTTCTTAGCAACTACTTGAGTAGTTTTCCATTTCATGGGAAAAACCTCAGCCCATCCTGAAAAAGTGTCTACAAACACCAGTAAATATTTATATCCAAATTTTCCTGGTTTTACCTCTGTGAAGTCTATTTCCCAATGTGCTCCAGGGTGTTGTCCTCGTAGGCGCTTTCCTTCTATTGTTAGCTTGGTAGAGGCATTAGTGAGTTGACAAGTTTTGCATCTGGAAACAATAGCCTCTATTTTGGAGTTGGCATCCTTTATCTTGACATTGGCATGTCTGATTAAGTCCTGCATCTTTTTAGTTCCCATATGAGAGGTGCGATGCATCTGTCTAAGCATTTGTTCCCCTAGATTCTTGGGGAGGATCAATCGGTTGTCTGCAGTTTTCCACCAATTGTTCTTAAAAGAAGTCATTGGTAGGCGCTCTATCCATGCCATGTCTGATGTGGTATAGTTGGGGTCTGTTGGTAGAGTTGGGTTCCCTGGGTCTAAAGAGACAGTTAGTATATTGGCCTGGTCTTCCAGAGCAGCTTGTTTTGCTGCTGTGTTGGCCAAGTTGTTTCCCTGGGCTACAGGATCTGTTCCCTTCTGGTGCCCAGGGCAATGAATAATTGCCACTTTCTCAGGTGGCCAAATGGCCTGAAGTAAATCTAGAATTTCCTGTTTATTTTTTATTGTTTTCCCCTCAGCCATGAGCAATCCTTTTTCTTTATAGATTGCCCCATGAATATGTGCGGTTGCAAAAGCGTACCTGCTATCAGTATAAATGTTTACCTTTTTGCCTTTCCCAACGTTAAGGCTTGAGCAAGAGCAATGATTTTGGCCTTCTGGGCTGAGGTTCCCGGAGGAAGGGAGGCAGTCCAAATAATCTCTGAGTTATTGGTTACAGCTGCCCCAGCATACCTGTGTCCTTCCCGGATGAAACTGCTGCCATCAGTGTAACCAGGTTGCTTCTGCATCCACTAGGGGGTTGTCCTTCAGGTCAGGCCGCGTTCCTTGGAGATGAGCTAGATTCTCAACACAATCATGGATGGGACTTTCGAAGTCTAGTTCCAGGAGGAGGGTTGGCTGGGTTTAAGGCTGTCGGCACCTGGAAAGTCACTCGGGCAGGATTCAGGAGAAGGGCTTGATAATGTGTCAGCCTGGCATTACTTATCCAGCAGTCTGGGGTTCTTTCAGTATCCCTTCTATCACTTGTGCGGTTGCAATGGTCAGGCTTTGCCCCAAAGTCAATTTATCTGCATCTTTGATCAGGAGGGCGGTTGCAGCAATCATCCGCAAGCATGGAGGCCACCCCTGGGCCACCGGGTCCAGCCTCTTTGATAGGTAGGCTACAGGGTGATTCCATGGGCCGAGAGTCTGGGTGAGGACTCTTTTTGCCACCCCTTTTCTCTCATCTATGTATAGGTGGAAGGGTTTTGTCACATTAGGCAAATGTAGAGCTGGGGCAGATAAGAAAGCCTCTTTGATTTGATTAAAGGCTTGGTCTTGAGACTCCATCCACAAGAAGGGCCCCTTTTCTTTGGTGGCCTCATATAGAGGCTTGGCCATCTCAGCAAAACCTGGGATCTACAACCGGCAGAATCCTGCTGACTCTAGGAATTTGCCTACCCCTCTGGGTGAAGTAGGAGTTGGGAGTTTAAGATAGTTTCTTTTCAAGTCCCGGAGAGCCATCGTTGCCCTTCCTCGAGTACATACCCAAGGTAGGTGACCTCCTGTCTGCATATTTGGGCCTTTTTCACTGAGGCCCGATATCCTAGATTCCCCAGAGTCCTTAATAAGTCCTCAGTTCCCTGCCTGCAACTAAGCTCCTCATCTGCAGCAATCAAGATATCATCCACATATTGCAGTAGGGTGACAGAGAGGTGTTCCCATCGGTACTCACCCAGGTCCTTGTGGAGTGCTTTGTCAAAGATGGTGGGTAAGTTCTTGAACTCCTGGAGAAGTCGAGTCCAAGTCATTTATTCTCGCCTCCGGGTCTTGCCATTCAAAGGCGAACATAGGTTGGCTTTGTGGAGCCAATGGCAAGCTAAAAAAAAGCATCCTTTAAATCTAATACAGTGTACCAAATCCTTGTAGGGAGCAGAGAGCTAAGTAGCATGTAGGGGTTGAGGACTGTGGGGTGGATGTCCATCACTCGCTTATTCACTTCCCTGAGGTCCTGGATGGGTCGATAATCATTAGTTTGTGGTTTTCTTACAGGAAGCAGTGGAGTATTCCAGGCTGAATGGCATTGGGTGAGCACCTCCAGTTTGAGCAGTCTCCTGATATGGGGGGTGATATCTGTCCTTGCCTTTTGAGACATGGGATACTGCTTGACCCGCACTGGCTGGGCTCCCACTTTAAGCCCAAGTCTCGGGGAAAAAAATGCAGCCAGTCCCTCAGGTTTTCTTGAGGCTCCTTTGGTAATTGAAAGAGTTTATGTTCATCTGCCAGCTGCAGAGTCAGGACACATAAGGGTTGGCCCAATTTATCAGTCAATTTGATTCTGCCTGGTTCAAAGGTAATCTGGGTCCCCATCTTGGAGAGTAAATCTCTCCCTAGTAGAGGGCTTGGGCAATCTGGTATCATCATAAAATGATGAGAATCAGTCCCTTTTCCTAGGTCTATTTTTCTTTCAGTTGTCCAGGGATATTGATTAATTCCTGTCGCCCCTTGGACCCAAGTTTTCCTAGTCGACGTGGGATCTCCAGGTTTAGTCACCGCAGAGTGTTGAGCCCCAGTGTCTACCAAGAAGGTAATTGGTTGCCCCTCCACCATAAGAGTTACCCTGGGTTTGGGGAGGTGCTCCAAACCCCGTACTCCCTAGTCACTTAAGTCCTCCAAGTTCAGGACTTTAATGGTGCTTTGGGGTCCTTGTGGTCTCCTTTTCTGTGGAGGTCGTTTTGGACAATCTCTCAGCCAATGTCTAATTTCCTTACAATAGGCACATTGATCTTTCTGAAGTGGGGGTTTCCCTGATCTTTTATCATGATCTGCCACTAAATGGCGTAGTTGGCAGTCTTTTTCTTTAATTGACCCAGAAGAGGTCGCCAAGAGAATTTTAGCCAAATTTCTGGTCTGACGATCTGCCAGGTTAGTTGAATGTCTCATCCATCTATCCTCTGGGCTTTTCCTATTAGTATATACTTTCTCAGCCACTGCCACTCCTGAATAGTCTTTTCTCCTAATCTATCTATTTTTGCAACTTCTTTCTAATGTCTGGGCTGGCTTGATTAACAAAGGACAAAATGATGGACGATCTATTTTCTGGGGCCTCTGGGTTCAGAAGAGTGTAAGTGCGATAGGCTGTCATTATCCGTTCAAGAAAAGCCGCCAGGGACTCATTTTTCTCTTGGTGGACGTTGCTAATTTTAGCCAAATTGGTGGGGTGGTGGGCAGCTGCTCTGAGACCCCCCCATTAGAGCCTGGCGGTAGACTTGTAGTCTCTTTTTACCTGTTGACAGGTTAAAGTTCCATTCCGGGCAAGTTAGGGGGAATGTGGCATCTATAAGGGCAGCATGAGTTGTAGGGCTCCCATCTTCCCCGGAACATGTTTTCAAGCCTCTGTTAGGATTCTTTCCCTCTCCTCTGTTGTAAAGAGGATACGGAGGAGCTGTTGGCAGTCATCCCAGGTGGGCTTGTGTGTAAAGAGAACAGATTCTATTAAATCAGTTAATTTCCCAGGGTCCTCAGAGAACCGAGGGTTCTGCATTTTCCAGTTGTAAAGGTTACTGGTCGAGAAGGGCCAATATTGCATAGGCTGGTTCCCGTCCAAATCAGGGGGTCCTGCAGTTCGAAGGGGAAAAAGGATAGAGGGAGAGGACGAAGAAGAAGGAACAACAGCGCGGTCCAAGGTGCCAAGAAGTCCCTGGGGAGGGGGGGACTAAAGGGGGAATCCCTGGGAGGTGGTGAGGGAGAGTCCCTCTGAGGTGATGGGATTTGTTCAGGGGGGTCCCTATAAGGCGGTGGGTCTGAAAGAAGGGCACTGGTGGAGGTGTCCTCCTGGAGGACAGGGTAGAGAGGAGCGGTTGGTTTACGGAGAGGCAGCTTGGTTTCACTTTCTGCAAGCGCGAGAATATTCTTCTTAACCTGTGAAATGAGAACCTGTGAAATGAGAACCTTGGCAGTTTTAGCCAAGAAGGGGGATCTTCTATTAGATTTTGCCAAGTGACAATATAAGGGACTTGGTCAGGATGTCCCAGCTGTCCAAAAATAATCATCTTGGCTTCTGAGATGATAGTCAGGTCAAAGGTTCCATCCTCTGGCCAACCGATATTAAAAGTTGGCCATTCATTCCTGCAAAAGATAAACAACTTTCTTTTTCTTATCTCTAAGCCTAAATTGCCTTCAATATGGGTTACAACTAAACATCAACAAAACAAAAATCCTTACGACTGGGTCAGCACTCAACTTCACATTAAATGGAGAAAAGATTGAGGCTGTCCAAGATTTTACTTTGCTTGGCTCTATAATCAACACCCATGGAAGCAGCAGTCAAGAAATCCAAAGACACATTGCTCTAGGAAAAGCTGTAGCAAAAGATCTCTTTAGAGTATTGAAAAGCAAAGATGTCACATTGAAGACGAAGGTGCGTCTGACTCATGCCATGGTATTTTCAGTGGCATCATATGGTTGTGAAAGCTGGACATTGAACAAGAGAGACAGAAAAAGAATTGATGCTTTTGAATTGTGGTGCTGGAGACGTCTATTG